>JAPMOR010008034.1:0-16856 GCA_026543865.1 Argiope aurantia | reverse complement strand
ATATCTCGATATAACCAATCAGAAATATTATTTGCATATCTGATGCCTGTTAGATTTGGTATTTTACTGACGAGTCTGAAAACTGTTTATTTCCATAATTTAAATTTGGTGATTTGTTTAAAAAAGATTAAATTTGGCTAAATATTATTGATTAATAAAATTTTGCCAATTGGACCTTTTCAGAATTTTTTATTTATCACATAAGAAATTCGGTTCGTTTTCCACTGTGAAATACAATTTCATTTGCAATAATCGGCAAGCTTCTAATCAAATAAAAAATACCTTATTTTTGCACATTGTGCCGTCTATTAACTTTAAAATGTCTTCTTATATATGTCCGTTGGATATACAGCAGATTTTCGTTACAATGTCGTTAGAAGCCAAATTATATTGTTGGCGTCTTATGGTGTTTGTTTTTTAGTTAGTCGGTCGCCAAATAAATCCCCAATTACCGAATATTTGACTCACAATGTTTTCATAATATATTTCCCTCTTACAAACAGCAAAACTAGCCGTATAAAAAGGCTCTCTTGAAATGTTTTATTGTTATGTTAAGATTTTATACCGAGCTACAGTCGAAAGTTATATTTCAGGAATATCCACTGGTTGTTTTCGGCCGTTACTTCAAATTTTTTGTCTTAAACGTCTTTTTTAAAAACATTTTCTATTTTTTTAAAACACTTTGCACATGCGCCATGAAATGTAGCAACTTTGGCATTAAATTTAGTTACAAAGTAATTTTCAGTTTCTCTTGCAAGTACTGTATGCAAAATCGCTGTACTGTAAGATATTTTATCCAATAAAAAAAAGACGCCTTTTTGCTAATCTTTGTTTGCAAGAGGGTTTTTTTTTCTTTTTTAATTTTGTGAAATTTTAATCTTCAATACTTACGTTGTACTTGGCATTCTTGCTTGTCCTTTGGTGACGTATGAATTAACGGAAGAATGTTCAAGATTTGAATAAGTGGAATTGAGGATCCTTTTTCACACTCAACGAACTTTTTGATAAAAATTATTTGCTATATTGGAAGCGGTGCATAGCTTTGTATCTTCATTATAGTATCTGATTACTGACTGATTCCTTGCTGATCATCATTATAGTAAGCAACCATCTTGTCCTTGGGATAAATAAGCATAACATTCCTTTGCTCCATTGCAAAATACTTAATATCGAAGAATAATTATTGAAATTTTCCCAAAAATAATACAAATACCTTATATTATTCTCTAGTTTTTCAAAAAAATTTTTATTGAGTTCTGAATAGAGAATCTTTTTTTTCCGAATATCACTTAAATTGTCTCGTTTCTCTTTCAAATTCGTCTATTACCGTCAGTATATATAAACAGAGAAAAAAGTTGCTATTTATAATTTTAACATGAAAAACTACTATAAAGCTTCAAAAGCGTTCAAAAAATGAACTTTTAGCCTAAAACGATATAAAATATTCAACATATCATTGAAGTATGCAATGAGATTTTCCCGATTGAATTATTAAAATTGTAGAGCAAGAGATTATCCAAGCATAAAAAACGAAATTCACCATTTATATTCATTGTTTATCGAAATCGAATATCAAACTGCAGCAGTATTTATTTCTCTACTAGTTTGGTGAATTTTATTATGATTGATTTTGAATCGTGTCTAATCATTAATGTAATAGCATAATAAAACAATGAAAAAAGAATTTCTGTGCAAAGCTTTCTTTTCAGAATTAAGTAAATAGGTCGTCAAAAGATCAAATAAGTGAAATAACGGTTTCTGATAATTTATATAATTTAAATAATTCATCTATTATAAACATCGCAAAATCAGAAGGCAATATCTGTTTCCATTTCACCATGTTAGATATTTTTTATATAAATATCATTTGCGTACTCCTTTTCAGATATAGTTATTTCCAATCAATATTAATAACCTTCAATATCAATAATTACCATCTTTTTTAGATTTGCGCCAATTATTTTCAAAATATAAAATTTATTCGGAAATGACACCTATTCTTGTAAATTCCTTAATTTAAAATACACATGTAATATATTTTTTTAAGTTCATAATGTAATATCTTTTCTTGTTATACTATATTTACTTATATAAAAAAATTATTACGGAAAGTGTTCTATCATTTTTGAGAAAACTCAAAGAACTCTATAATTTTCCTAAAATGTTTGGTCCATCTGTTGCAAAATACCAAAATTACATTCAATTTTTTAGGCATTTCATGCTGCAGTCAATTTATACATTTATAGACAACTTCCTAATTTTAAAATTCGGATTTTAGTTAGAAAATAGACGTTTTGACTACGTGTGCATCAATGCCACGCCATACGACAAAATTTGGCCTAGCAGCATGCTATTGGCGAATACACTCTATAGACTAACAAGAAAGCATTGGCGATTTTTTTTTTTTTTGTATTTAACCAATGTTTTCAAAACTTTTTAAAAAAAATAATAAAATTTTTGGCGATCTTTCGTCGGCAGGTGATTATTGTAGTAATACTTTATTTTATCATGCATGCAAACGGTAAACAAGTTCAATAAAAAGAAGAAAAAAAATACTTGAAGTAAAAAAGGAATTCTCCAAAGAAATTGATTTTTTGTTTTTTAACTGCTAATAAATATGAAAATAAAATTAAAAAGATAATGAATGCAGAATAACCATTGGATACAAAATATATGGCAAAATTTTGAGGAGAAAAAATGCTGAAAAAAAATCTCAAAACGTTGCTGTGAAATATTGATGCAAAAAAATTTGGTGATGTAAAATAGCTAAAAGGTAAAACAATATATGAAATAAAAATATTTGTCATTGATAGGAAAATAACTCTGAGGATATTTCTTAAAAAACAAAATATTTTATTCAATAACACATACAATATAAACACACAAAATATTTAATAATTCTATTGGGTTGTTCGGAAAGTAATCTCGTTGTTTTTTTTTTGTTGTTTTTTTTTTTGTTTTTTTGGGGGGAGGAAATGAAAGACAGTCTTTGTATAATAAACAAATACTTTATTAAATTATATATTGGCCGTTCTGGTCTAACACCTTTTGCCATCTTTCTGGTAGTAGCATAATTCCACGCTCATAAATTTTTGGTCTTTGCAGCCAAAAATCTGATCGAGGTGGTGTTTGACCTCTTCATTTGAGGTGAAGGTTTTACCGTCTAAAAAATTCAGCGAACCAGTTCTGACACTGGCATACTGTCAACACATCTTCTCCATACAAATCGGTCCATTTCTTTCTGGCTTGAACAGCATTTTTACCCTTTCTGTAGTAAAGCAGTAAGATATGTCGAAAATGCTGCTTATCGCTCTCCATTTTTAAAAGGGTACCAACCAACAACTACTGCGTATAATTAATTGGAATTTTTCACACACAAGCCTTTCTATATGAGCTCTCAAAGCATATAAAAATTATACGGCTTAAATGTGAAGTTGGGTGCAAACAAAAATACAATTAAATCATCTGTCGGGAAAAAATGAAATTACTTTCCGAACAACCCAATATTACCATACAAGTAACAATATTTGGTGTCGGTTGTATCATTTTTGGCGACATTATCACCTTCGCTGGAGAAATTGTGAAGTACGAAAATTTCATCTCATTTATCTGAACTATCATGTATAACAAATTAATATTCAATGAAGTATGCTGTAGGAATTTTTCGGAGTACGAGATATTCCGTCGTTGCGATGATTGTATTTGAATTCTGGAAGGAACTAAAGAATACATTATCTAACGCGTTTTAATAAATGAAATAGTTTGATCAGTTTCATTAATTATAAAGTGTTTTTTTTAGGAAAACAGTGAAAATTAAGGAGCTTGAAGCTCTTTTTTAGAATTAAGAAACATGATATAGCGAATGAAATATATTACAAAAATTGTCCTTCTCCTTTCGCTTTTAATTCATAACATAGTACAAATGTGTATTCAAACAGACCTGAATTTTATTTAAACATACTTGCAAATTTTTATCAATTCGAATTATGATTTTCGTAACGTATATAGAATATTACTGCTAAAGTTTAGTAACGATGGAAATTACGATATATATTCATAATTTATAGAAAAAAATCAGTTGCTATTATTCTAGGATTTAAAAAAAATCAAAAATGTTTGATTAATAATTTTAAACTGCTCTTAATAAATTCGTCTATTTTTCAATAAAGCTCAAAAAAATCGTTTGTAGGGCATAAATCAGCAGTAAAAGCAATCTACCTGACTAAATTAAGAGAAATTATCAAATGATATAATATCCCCCAACATATATATATTAATACATCGCACAAATTAATTTAATTAAGAAAATTAAAGGCCACTTAAGCAATTATAGAATCTTAGCAAATATTCTAAAAATCAGTTCAAATCAATTTTAAATATCATGTCAAATTTTCTAAAATCTAGCATCTATTTTAAAAATATAATATTTCAATTGTTAATAATATTAAGAGCGATAGTAATGCCGGAACTTCCCTAATATGCGACATAAACAAAACTTCCCGAATATGTGACTTAAATAAAGTGGCAGCGTTGGTCCACTCCCACTCACCAACGCTTTCTTTGCGCCCCACCAGTGGCCGAGCGCCGAAGCTCTTCCAACTGGTAGGCGGGGTCCTCTGCTGTTGAAAGCGACTTTCTGCCGGGCTGGCTGCTACGGGTTTTGCCTGGTTTCCCCGAGCTTCACACGAATGTGGGCCAGCTTCCCTTAAAAGTCCTTCCAGGAGGCACTTAGCGCACTTCGACAATACTTATTCGGCATTTACCCTTTCCAAATTAAATGTTGGAGAGACCAGAGATTAGTTAAGCAGCATTCACAAATTTCCCAGGTGCAGGTAATTATAAGAATAGGTGAATAGTTATAGGTTACGTATTATAAGATTATTAATCTGTAAGCTACACGAGTGCGCTAGGTTTTTGTGGATGCGTTGATCCGCTTTCCCCTTTTACCATCAACGCACGACAATTTGCTTATTGTTTACCCGAATTTGTGACTAGAAGAAGGACCCATTTTCAGGAATGCGCGAGGGAGGTCGAGATCTCTTCGACCTCCCGGGGCTGTCCAGGGAGATAAAAAACGGTGTGTGAGAGGACAGCCTCGAGGGACTCTGGTAGCCGACCTCCAAGTGGTGTTCCTCGGGCAACGCTGTTGTTTTAAATTCAACGGCGGCTGACGGGCTACCGAAATTTTAAAACACTAATCGATTTCATTCTCTGAATTAAATTGATTTAATAATAAGGTATAATAAACCTCGACATTTCTTAACGATTGTATATACTGAAATTATTAGGAAATTATTGGTCACGGTGATAATATTATAATATTTTAAAACCATCAAATTTCAAATCTTCACGAATCTCTATTTTTTTTTTTTTACAAACTTTTTAATTTTGCCTTTTTATGATTTATTTCAAATTTTTTTAGATATGCCAATAATAATAATAATAAAGTCAAATACGAAGCAAAAGATCCCCATCTGATATCTTTCTTATAAAACGCAATTATATTATGAATATTTATATATTATCTACAAGGCTAAAGAGTGAGCTTTACTATTCAACTAGTTTTTTATTGTAGTTTCTTTGTGTTTTTTGTCACATAGCAGAACCTTGGTATAAACGAAAGAGCAATAAATATTGCATCTTGGATTTTTCGAAGTAGGATCAATGCACAGTCTAATTTTTGTCGGCACTAGAAATGAGTGAAAATGGCATTTAAAATCGAATGCATATACGACTTAGGACATGTTTAGTGCAATTTTTAGGTTATGAAATTATTAATTAAGCACGTGCAAGTGTTTCTGGTACGCCTTAAAGATTAGTCAAATACATTGAGCAAAATTCCCTCCATCATCAAATAATATCAATAAATAATATTTAAGAATTTCAGTTATAATGATAAATTATTGAGTATTGCGTACTCGAAAATTTCTTGCATACTCTTTAATAAATGTTATTATCCCTTTCTCCTAACTTTTATAAAATGGAGGACCTTGGGCAAGGCTACAAACGCCGAGAAGACTCAAATATTTTAAATGTATTTTGCGCATCTTTTTTCGGATAGATTTAAAATCAAGATTTTAGTAACGAAATCGCACATCAAATTTTATTCACTCAGGTTATACAGTTTTTGGAATTATTGTACATGTATTCATTTGAAAGTATAACGGACATCCTTTTCAAAGATATGGTTCAACAACTGTTCAAAATTTACACTTCAGATGAAAACTTTGAATTTCATTTCATATACCTTGTCATGATAAAGTTTTGCAGCCGCGTGCGTAGATGCATGATAAAGTACAGACGGATTTGGTACACAATTTGATAAATTTGTGTTCCAAATTTTCTTTGCTTAGCATTTTTTTCTATTTCATGATTATCATATTAATTTGATCGATTTGAGCCAGATAGACATCGTTGTTGATGTTGAATTGTCGCTTGCCTTTTTTGTTTAGAATCCTCCACTATAGACGCTCATCATCGCTGTTCCAACAATAATAAATCCCATTAAAGATTATTTCCAAATGGATGATTCCACTTCTGTTTCACCAAATACACCACATTCCCTTTTTACAGTACTCGTTTTTTGTTATTTCTTTTGGGGGAACTCCTGGCGAGACGCATACCTTCTTCCTTTTGATGTTTTTGACGAGAAGCCATGATTCATCCACAGTGACAAGATCCCTCAGAAACGGACCCCGCTCGTTTTGTTGATGCAGATCGGTGAGATTTGGACACGCTCAGCTTTATTGTTGTCGCTTAGTTCCTGGGAGACCCATCCAACCAATTTCCATAGCTTTCCAAGTCTTTTGAGACGACGAACGATGGTTGATGGTCCACATTGGAGTTGTCGGTTTGCACTCGAGTAGCCAAGCTTTCGCCCTCTTCTACAGCTGCTAAAAGTGTCTAGTTTTCGAAATCCTACTGTCAACCTCTTCCTGGCGCATCGTCCAAGCTGCGGTCGCCAGATTTAAAATGTGCAAAACAATCCCTGCATCGAATTTCGCATATTTTGCCCTCACCGAAAAGTTCGTTAAGATCGCGAAATGACTGCACTTTTTTCCATCCATTCTCAGAGTGGTACACTATAATATGACGAATATGAATATAATTATCGGTACGCATTTTTATAAACTAAAAGTAGAAGAATATGTTCATTCATAAATTTATAAAATATTGAAAATTTTTATAAAAACATAGCACATCAAAGAAACGCCTGATAATTATGCACCAACCTAATAAGAAATGGAATGAGCCAGAACTTTTATTTAATTTTACTCGGCATTACATTATTTTTTGAGATATAATAAGTGTTCAATTTCTCAAGTTTCTTAATATTTCTTTATAAAGTCAAAATCGCAACATCAATCAATAGAAATGAACTTAATTATATATTTTTAGCAAATTTTTTTGAAGTGATGAAGATTGGATGATTGGACTCCACACATATTAGCATACGAAGGATTTCCTGTGCTAAATAAATATGTGTTATTGAAATAAATGTTTTTATTCCTAAATTTAAAAATAACAACATCGTTGCAAGTTTTATAAATATAAATTTGTTACTTTGTTTATGCATAGATGAATGCAAGAAAAACATTTTACTAACTCTTATTTTCACATTATGGATGATGCATAAAAATGTAATTTTAGACTTCTTTTTACTGTCGTCTTCCACATATTTTAAATTGTTTTTATATAATTACTTACATTATATAGTTAAACTTTATAATTGCAAGTATATATTGTTACAAGCCTATAAAGTTGCTTACCATCACGGTCTCTAGAATCACTGGAAAGATTGTTTTACGATCAGCCTTGTGGGTTCTGATCAGGGGTCGCGTCAGTGATCTCAGAGCTTGGTGACCATTTGGCGAAAAAATAGATATTACTGGAAACTTCGAGAATTATAGCGATCCATTCAATGGGAACCAAGATACACCTGTTGGTGCCGAAGGTATAAAAGGCCGGCAGTCTCAAGCTGTAATGAATCGTGCTTGGAATCAAAGTCAAGTATCGAATCTTCGAGAGGATAGTGAAGCAACAGCGGAATGCCAGCGTTGTGTGGAGCCCAAGCTAATGCTGAACTGAGCTGTGTGCTGAATCCTATTGTCTATTGTGGAAGCAGCCTCAAGTTGTGTGTGGAGTAGCATGTCGGCAGTTGGATACAGCTAAAGCCAGGAGAAAGTGGAGAATTTCAGCCGTTTGGAGAGACTGCAGAACGAAGCTTCAAAAATTCCTATCCTGCTGAATTCTGTATAGTCGCTTTGTATGCTGTGGTCGTTGTTACTACCGAATTACTACTTGTGGGCTACTCTCGTTTGTAGTGTGCTGCTGTGTATTCGTCTTATTCGTTCGTCTTAGTGTCTTCGTGTTAAATGAACGTCGTCATCGTTTTCTACTCAGGTATGCTGACTGGAATTGTTCTCACACCATACACCCACTACAAAAGAACTGGGTGACTGTACGTACTTAGTTAGTAGTAGTGAAATCCATAACAATATACACGAATTATATTTTGATAAATAAAAAGCGAAAGTTTGGGCATCTTCTATATACTTTCGGGTACATGTCGGCTTTAATGATGACCAAAAGAAATAAACATTTTCTCCAAATTATAAAAATATACTCAAGTACATTTTTTATTACATTTACGAAATTTTTTATTACATTTCTTCACATCCTTTTCGATTATTTTATCGCATTTCCTGAATAAGAAAGATATACAAAAAGCAGCTTTCACTCATAATAAATACAATGACGAAGGCAGGAGCTCCATTATAACATGCGAATAATTTCTGAAATCAGATTTTCGTCAGAATTTAATTTAGGATGCCTCTTCACATCGCCAAGGTTGCCAATAATGCTGAATCGCCAAGGTGGCTAACCTGATAAATAATATTGTAAAACAGTTTTGCCTGTCATCTGGATTTTTCACTTTGGCCACTTGACATTGTTAGAGAGGAAAGGACGGATCTCCAACTACATTTCAATCCAGATTTTATTTGAGCCACTGGAATCTTTCGTCAATACTAAAATGCAATGCCTTGATATATTTTCGTTTTTTCAATGTTCAATTTGAATTAACCGGGATGTTTAGTAACTACTTCAAATTAGATATTTTTTACTAAAAGAAAAGTTATATACTGAATTATATATTATGAGGTCATCTGGTAATTCTTACTAATAAAAAATCGGAATATTTGATGAGTATGTTAACTGTTAGAATATATAATTGTTATTTTTCAATATACTGACTTGGCATAGCTTGCGTCTTTGGCGATTAGAAAAGATTCCATGAAAGGCATTTATTCCAAAATTCAATGAATTCGTAGCTGGACAAATAATTCATCGGACAACATTAACTTTAATGAAGTAAAATTAATGGTACATGCTACGTTAAAGTCCAGATTATTGTGCAATAAAACAATGCATCAAAACAGCAGTAGAATCAGGATGGTTGAGACCATATTGATGGTTACAATAGAAACGACTTATGAAAGAGTCCATAATTTTATCACTAGAGAAGTACAGTTTTATCTTGATTGTAATAGGCTATTCCAAAATGCTGTGAAATGCAGTATCAAAAGTTTAAGCATGGCACAAATCAAAGCTGCAATACTTGATTCATAAAATACGCCCAAAACTCATTCATACCTGCACCTCCATACCAGTATGGCGATTCAACTTCTCTAAATAGCAAAATTGGGTACTTTGGGATACTGCTGTGGGCATTTTTTGCCAGACTCGATATTATCGCCAAAAGATAGCTTTCTGCCAATGAAAACAAAATTGCTTTTCATTATGATGGCGCCAAAGGATTGGCGCATTTCCTCGAATGTTCACAGGTCAATGGACTAATCCGAAAGTACCCAAATAGCTGAAAATCATCTCATGTTTTATCAATATTTTTAATTGTAAATATTTTGTATATGTGAACTTACATATTAGTTGCGCAAAAAGCATTACAATTAGAATTAGAAGAAAAAAAAATAATAAAATATCCGTATTTCATAAAAAAAACTTGTATTTATGAAACACAAAATTTAAACAGAAATGTTTCTTTTCTTATTTTGTTTGCATAATAAATAATTAAAAATCTAAAAGCCAGCATATATATTTTTCTTCATTACGATGATTGAGAAAGAGGCGACGGATCAAGCGGGAAAATCCGACTCATAGGGTAAGCAGGCCCCTTCTTTATTCAAACAGATAAAGCAATTTTAGAAATGATTATTAGCACAATATTTAATATATTATGGCACAAAAAACGAACTCTGATTATTCTTCAAACATTGAAAAATAAAATTTTTTATTAAAAAATTATTATAATTTCTTTTACAAATGAAAAAAGTTCAATTCATCAGATCTTCACTCCTCTTTACGTTAAATAACCCCCATAAATATTAATTAATTTTAAAATATATATACGCTCTATAACTATTAAATTTCTGGAAGCGATTTAAAACTGATTTGTTTAGGAAGAAAATTTGAATATATGATTATGAAAATTTTACAAAGCCATCCTAATTTTCTCCGACGAATTATAAATATAAAATTAAAAAATATAACTATTTCGAAAGAATTTTTGTCATTGTCAGCAACATTAGATTCTTCAACTTCAACTTTCACTTCGCAAACAATGAATCTGATTGGTCAAAATTGATGGAACACCAGTTTCACAATTAAAGCCACCATTTTCAGTGAAAGTCTTGAGTATTGACTTGTGTGCATAAAATTTGAGACATTGTGCAGATTTTGATTTTTGTTTGATTTTGCTGATTGCTTAATAAAACCATTTGATTTACATTATTTATCTGTGTCTAACATCTGATATAAGATATGTCTTGTTTTGGTTTGCTCTTAGATCTCGTTGCCGGTCCCGACATGATGGACTGGAACTGCTGCAGCGACGAGGAGGCCATGGACTGGGAGCCAGTGAACTGCGTGGAAGACATGGAGTGGCAGGAAGTCCCTGTTCCTCCAC
The DNA here is from genome assembly GCA_026543865.1 of Argiope aurantia. Taxonomy (NCBI): domain Eukaryota; kingdom Metazoa; phylum Arthropoda; class Arachnida; order Araneae; family Araneidae; genus Argiope; species Argiope aurantia. The sequence goes on along the minus strand of JAPMOR010008034.1, from coordinate 5,872 downwards.
AGGTTAGTCCGTCCTTGCCTCCTAAGTCAAAGGAGAACTTACCTTTGAAGGCAAAAGTACCAGCGCCTTTGAAGTTAAGCGCACCAAAGCAGAAGGAGCGTTTAACTTTAAAGACGAAAGTACCTCAGCCAGCAAAGGCAAAGGCTCCTGAGACGAAGGAGCAAGCTCCTGTTAGGAATGCTAAGAAAGCTTTGCGCAGGTTGTAGGAACAAAAACATCGATGTAGAATTGAATTTTAAGTGTTAATTGTCGCTCTAATTAGAATATGTTTTCTAAAATATCTCGATATTACCAATCAGAAATATTAATTAATATCTGATTCCCCTTATATTTGGTATTCATCGTTATGTGTTTGTTTACTAAAGAGTTTGAAAATAATTTGTCTTTCCCATAATTTAAATTTGGAGATTCTGATAAAAAGATTAAATGGGGCTAAATATTAATGATCAACGAAATTTTGTCAATTGGCTATTTTCAGTATATTTCATTTCCACATACGAAATTCTGTTTGTTTTCCACTGTGAATACAACTTGCTTAGCAATAATCTGCAAACGTCTAATCAAATCAAATATTCCTTATCTTTAAATATTGCGCCATATATGAACATTTAAAATTTCATTTTATATATGTCCGTTGGAACTACAGCAGATATTCACCAAGTTACAATGTTCGCTTTATATCTTAGTTTGGTTTTTAGTTAAAAGTCTATCTCCAAAGTAAATTCGCAGTTACTGCGTTGTTGGCACAAAATGTTTTCATAATATATTTCCATTGGAAGACCAGCTAAACTAACCGCTTTGAATCCACGTTTGAAATGTTTTATGCATATCAATTAGAGTAACAATAAAAATGGGGAAAAATTAATTATTAGAATGTTATAAAGCGCCGTTGTCAAAAATCATATTTCAGGAATCTTTCACTGTTGTTTATGACCGTTAATTTAAATTTCTGTCTTACAAATCTTATATTTTTGAAAACGACATTGCAAATGCGCCAAGAAATGCAGCAACCTGAGCATCAAAATTAATTTCAAAGTAATTTTTAATTGTTTGTCTAGCAAATACTGTATGCATTACCGCTGTAGTGAATGATATTTTATCCGATTAAAAGAAAAGATACCTTTTTACCTCTTTTTTTATTTTAAAACTTAATGTAATTTCAATCGTGTGGATTATTTACTTTGTACTTGTTGTTGGCATTCTTACCTGTCTTTTGGCGATGTCTGAACTGAAGGAAGGGCGTTAAATATTTGAATAAATTGTATTAAAGGGTAATTTTACATTGAAGGAAGTTTCAATTAAATTTATTTCATATTTTGTAAACAAAATCTAGCCTTGTATCTTCATTATAGTAACTGATTACATAAGCATCTACTTGGTCCTTGGCGATAAGTAAATATAACATTTCCTGGTTCAATTGCAAAAATATTAATATCAAAGAATAATTATTGAAATATTCCAAAATGTATCGCCTCTTTTTTTCTCAGAAATTTTAAAAGGAGTTCTGAATGGAGCATTTTTTCTCCAATCTCATTCAACTTAGGTTGTTTCTCTTTCAAATTGATCTATCAGCCTCCGCATATATAATAGAGAAAACGGATGCTACTTTAACATATAACAATACAGCAAAGCTACAAACGTTTTCAAATAATGGCAATTTAGCCAAACATGATATAAAATATTTGATTTATTTTTGCATTAAATAAAATGTTTTTCAGGTTTTTTTTCCCGATACAATTATTAAACTTTTATAGCAAGAGATTGCTCAAGCATAAAATAAAATGGAATACAACATTTATTTAAATTGTTTCACAAAATCAAATTACAGAAATTGATATTTCTTTATTATTTGTTGAATTTTGAGATTTATCAATGATTTTAATCGTTTATAATCATACATGTAATAGCATAATAAAAATGCAAAGAGAATTACTGAGCAAAGCTTTCTTTTCAAAAATAAGTAAATGTCATCAAAATATGAAATAAGAAAAAAAAATTTCAGATAGTTAATTTATATAAATTTAAATAATTTATCTAGTAGAAACATCATAAAATCAGAAACGAATAAATTTTCCGATTCCTCATGATATATTTTTTATAATAATTTTCAAATGCGTACTTCTCAGATATAATTATTTCTAGTCAATATTAATAATATTCAATATCAATACTTATCATCACTTTATGATTAACACAGATTATTTTTAAAATGTAAAATTATGCATTCAAAAATTCCAGTTATTCTTATGAATGCTTCAATATAAAGTACATTTATAATTTTATCGTTTCTTGGGTTTATTTTTAAAAAAATATTACTGAAAATATTCTGCCACTTTTGAGAGAACTCGGAGAACTCTAAATTTTACTTGTTTCATAAATATATTGCAGATTCACAGAATTACAATAAATTATTTGCACATCTTACAGCTATCACCTTTAAAGACAGCTTCTTAATTTAAAAATTTGAAATTTTAATTTGAAAGCAGACGTTTTAACTGTGTATGTGCATAAATATCACGCCATACGGCAACATTTTGGCTTAATCGCATGCTATTGGCGATTACGCTCAATAGATTAACATGAAATCATTGGTTAAATAAAAAATACAAAAAATATCCAATCAATTCAAAAATATTATTTAAAAAAAAGCCACATATCATATGTCGATTTTTGTTGGCAGGTGTTTATTGTACAAATACTTTATCATGCATACAAACTGTAAACTAGTCCGACAAATGGAAAACAACAACAACAAATATTTGAAATATAAAAAGAGTTATCCAAATATAGAAATAATTTTTTTGTTTTATTACTGCTAATAAATATGAAGATAAAATTAAAAAGATTACGAGTGTAGAATAACCATGGAATACAAAATATATGACAAAATGTTGAAGGAAAAATAATACTGAAAAAAATCTCTAAGCGCTGCCATGAAATAATAATACAAAAAAAAATCTGTTGAATGAAAATTATCTAACGGCAAACAATTCCTGGCATAAAAATATTTATCATTCATAGAATATTTGCTTGGGAGAGATTTCTCAAAAACTAAAATAATTTATTCGTAAGCACATCCGTTGAAGCTGGAAAAATAGATTCAAATTTTTAAAGGGGCAAATAGTAACAGTGCTCGTACTAGAAAATCTATACATGTAAAAAAAAAAATTTGAGCTCCTTTAACAGACATGTGTTTATCATCTATAAAATTCTCCTGCGTAAATCACACCAAGCAGATTTCATTGGCGCCAACATACGGTAGAAACACAAATTTATAATAATACTATTGTCAGCGGGGATATTATGTTTGGCATCAGTTGCATCCTTTTTGGCTACTTTGGCGTCTAATACGATGAAACGGAAAAGTACCAAAATTTTTTTTCCAATTCATTTTAATTATCATGTGAAACAAAATCATGCGAAATGATGAAGTCTTTTGAATGAGTTTTTTTGGGGGATGAGATATCCCGTCAGTGGCAATGATTCTATTAGAATTGTGGAAGGAAGTAAAGAACACGGATCTGAAACATTTTAAAAAGGAAATATTTTACTCATTTTCATTAATCACAAAGCGATTTTTAGGAAATCCGTGAAAAATAAACACTATTAAGATTATTTATTTTGAATTGAGAAATAGGATATAGAGGATGAAGTATTGAAAACACTGCTCAGTACTTTTCACTTTTAATCGAGATCTTATTATAAATGCGCATTGAAACAGACCAAAATTATATTTAAGCATACAGAAAACATTTATCACTTAGACGTTATAATTTCAAAGAGTATATAAAGTTATCTTTGCTACATATTAGACATGAATGTCAATTCTGTAAGACTTGAAGCACGGTACAGTAACCATACATTTTTTTGAACCATGACTCATCAAATATAGCATTCCCGAAATCTCTAACTCTTACATAAATTTAAAAAAAAAAATCAGCATTTTTACGAAAACAGAAGAGGAAGTTTGGCGAGCATTTTGACTTTTGGTGTTGTTTCCTTAATCTTGTCGCAAAGTCTTATTTGATACTTTAAAGTTTAAACAGTAGATTCTGGATTTATTTATAGACGAAAAAGAGTGAAGACAGCAAAAAGACAAAAAAAGATCATTCAAATTCTGAAAGTAAGATTTAAAAATAATGTATTATACAACATAATTGAGAAAGAAATTACAACAGCAATTAAAGTGAATAGCAATGTGATTAATAATTACAGTTGTTACATCATACGAGCAGCAACAACTTAACAGTAAATGCAAAATCAATCGCAGAAACTTTTTAACTTAAAAATATTGTTTATCAAACGAATTTTCCTTTTATTAGCGGAGATTCAAGAGATATTTCGCATTTATAGCAAAGAAATTTTCAATTTTCAGAATTTTAAATTTCATCTTTTAAAAGCGCAATTAAAAAAAAATTTCTGAATTTCAGAGAAGCCTCCATTCAGAATACCTTCAAAGTATGTTTTTTTAATTTTTCAATTATTTCATAATGCTGCGTAATAAAGGTTTTTCTGAGGAAAAATTAGTTAATTCGATCATCTATATTCTAGTCCTGGTACTTAATCAGTTAGTAGAAACAAATTTCCCTTCCTACCATAGTAAGACCAGTATATTGAGTCAGTTGGACACTTAAACACTAAAATGTGTTGTGCAATCAACAATAACAAGGGTGGCGAGTAATTACATCAAACAGCAAAAACTAAACTTTTTAATTATCCATTTAACGATAAAAAAAAAAAAGAAAACACCCTGACTAGCCTTTAAAGGCATATATTTTAAAGTTAAAAATACTTTTTTTTTTTTTTTTTACCGCTGAGATACTGGCATAAATGAAATTTGGAACTGCGAAAAGTGAAATAGATTTTAGTATTGGGTTTCTAGGGGAATAATTTATATTTTTCTAATTTTTCAAAAATTTTAAATGATATAAAGAGTAAAATTAAAATAAAACGAAACGAATGACTATTACTTACTGACTTAAAAAAATATATTCATTGTTTAAAGTTAAGATGCATTACTATTGCTCTCAAATCAGAAACTGAAAAAAAAATATTTAATAATTTCTATCTACCCTTAATAAACTCGACTATTTAACATTAAAGCTCTTAAAAACTATTTCTAGGATATAAAGTAGAAGTACATTATAAAAGATCTACCATCTAATTATAATGGAATAAGAAAGGCAGCATTAGTGAAATTTTCAAATGATATAAAATCCCCATTTATATGTATATACTTCTGCAGTTCTCATATCAATAGAAATAAAAAAAATAAAGGCTATCGAAATAGTGATAGAAACATGATAACTATCCTAAAAATTTTGTTCGATTGAACATAAAATTTTTTTAAGTTTCCTAATTTAAAGATTTCCTGCCATTTGGAAAACATTTATCTGCAAGCTTTATTCATTTATTTGTAATATTAAGAGCGACAGTAACACCCTAATATGTGATTTTAATAAAACTTCTCGAATCTGCGACAAACAAAACTTCCCAAATATGTGACTTAAATAAAGTGGCAGCGTTGGTCCACTCCCACTCACCAACGCTTTCTTTGCGCCCCACCAGTGGCCGAGCGCCGAAGCTCTTCCAACTGGTAGGCGGGGTCCTCTGCTGTTGAAAGCGACTCTCTGCCGGGCTGGCTGCTACGGGTTTTGCCTGGTTTCCCCGAGCTTCACACGAATGTGGGCCAGCTTCCCTTACAAGTCCTTCCAGGGAGGCACTTAGCGCACTTCGACTATATTCATTTGGCATTAAACCTTTCCAAATTAATTGTTGAAGAGACCAGAGATTAGTTAAGCAGCATTCACAAATTTTCCAGGTGAAGGTAATTATAAGAACAGGTAAATAGTAATAAGCTTAGGTATTATAA
>JAPMOR010008031.1:0-12053 GCA_026543865.1 Argiope aurantia | reverse complement strand
AAATGGGGTTTTAACACCTACACACAACTGATTTTTTGAAAAAAAAGAACCAACTAGTTTTCTCTGAGTTTCTGGAATTTACTATTTATTGAATCATAATTCGAAGCGCTTATTGTAAATTAAAAAATGGTATAGTCAATAGTAATATATTCATCTTGACTTATGTCTTTTTTTTTTGTCATTTTGTGGATTTTTTGACACCAGTGATTGACGCGTCCCCTATCTATAATTTAATGCCTTTTAAAAAACTGCAATATAAAGAATACATAAAACAAAAAGTAAAAAAAAAAAACTTTTCTATGTGCTTTGTATTATTTGCTTGATTAGTTAGAAATTATTTTTGTCTCTTTCAGCTGTTGATTTAACCAATAAAGACATTCAAACAGCAATTCTGTCTTGGAAAAGTAAATCGACAAAGAAGATTTTTAAAAATACATTTATTTCATCATAATTTATGGTAATAGTTTGATTAAGAAAAGTAAAAATTCGGTTTTGGCACGGTTTTTCACACATATCCAACGAATGTTAAAATTCCAATGAAAACTGTTTACATGAAATGATGAAAACATCAATAAAATTTGTCATCGTATAAGGTTGTGGCCAATGTTGGATTGATTGCTCTTGCACCATTTATTGGTGTCTGCAAGATCACTGCTTTTCTTATTTGGGACTTTTTGTTCAGTAGCGCCATCCTCTGGCGGGCATTGGAAACTGCCCTCTTGAGATTGAGAAATTCCTGCAAGAAAAATGATATTATTTAATATATAATGTATAACTCACTGAATTACACAATTACTTGCAATGTATACTATCCACTACGTAACTGAAAATTGAAATGAATCTTGTAACTGTACGGGAATCCAATTTCGCAACTCGGTTTATAGATGACCAGTTTTCTAATAATTTGAACGAAAATAACAGCTCCATATTGTATATAAAAATTGATAATAAAATAAATTATGCAAAGTTATATATATGCGTCATGCCAGTTACAAATCAACTCCACATGGAATAATTCAATTCAGATTGGTTTTTGTCGATGTAAATAATTTTTTTAATATTTTTTTTATCTAAATATCCGCAATTAAATTTTTATCTCATGTCACAACCATAGAAATCATTGAAGACTTTTCACAGTTAAATATGTATGACTGTAAAAAAGTTACGGTAACTATGATTACATATAAGTTACTGTAAATATGACTAATCAGTTGATTATGTAATTACCAGTGATTATTAATAATTCACTACTTATTGGGAATTATGAATAATCACCGTTAATTATACGTAATCACTAATTTATTACGTTTATTGTAACATATATAATAAAATCATTAGACATCAAAAACTAAAATCGATCGGATTCTAATAGGGTTTTTATGATGGCTAAGAAATAATCTGGTCTTCCTCCAGGGAGAATTTCCATCTGCCTTTCATATAATTCAGGATTTGCCGGCGTCTTTGTTTATGGGTAGCGCATCTTCCCCGGTGTCTTCTCGTCCCGGGTTCGAGCCCTGATCGGGGTATGGTTGTTCTCTACCTTATGTTCTACATTTGAGGTGTGTAAAAGAGCTCCCCTGTGAAAACGGGTTGTGCAAGCGAATGTGTGGGGCATCTTCATAGGAGATAGAAGCCAGTCTTCTGCCCTCGGGAGCTCAGGGCCTTGGCTAGCTTAGAAGTTGCTGCACACTAGGCTTAAATCGCTGACAGTTCGTCAGCGGGCTTGTAAAGTGTCATAAGTAACAATAACAACGCCATTTAGGATCGGATGATAAAATAGCTTTTTTATATATATAAAAGTCAATTTTTCATCCGTTTTTTAATTAACTGCAGTTTCTTTGACGTTATTCTCTGAGTATCACAACGTTTTAGTATCTAGTGTTTTAACCGTCATACTATACTGCTTTTAGGCATCACAATTAAACATGAAATCACGACTTCAAATTTAACTGCAGTAATATTTTCTTCACTCACCGTAACTTTTTCTCATTTATCTCAGAAATGAAAAGACTCGCGCTTACTCCATAAACTAACGAAATATTATTCTCCATAAAATTTACGTTCATTAAGAAGAAAAAAAGAAAAAAGAAACATTAGACATATCAAAATCACGCCCATCCATTTTGCAATAAAATAACTCTGCATGACCGAAAAAAAAAGTCATTAATTAATAACATCATCGCCAATATGTAGCCAAGGGTGTCGTGAATCTACCTATATTAATAGCAACTTTTCTCTCGCATATTCACCATTTCCTCTAGGCAAGCCAATTACTTCAAAATTGCGCCCATCCATTTTGGAATAAAATAAAGCAGCATGACCGAAAAAAAACATTGATTAAACCAGCTCTGTAAACTATGCAAAAATAAACGAAATAAGAGCGCTATTTATAAGATCTTAAAGTATTTTAGGTAATAGACGTTTCAAAAGAATATTATCAGCCATTGATCAGGAAAACCACTTTGAATATGTCGCCAAATGTGTCATGAATCTACCCATCTTAATAGCAACTTTGAACTACGTATCTTAATACCCTAATCGAATCCACATATTTGATTAGGCTCTAAGAGAAGGTTATATAAAACAAAATACATGCACATTCAAAGAATTTAACTTAATGGCAGCAACCTTTGTAATTCTCCCTATTTTTCAATTAGCCTGTAATAAACATGAACTTACCCTTGTTATAAGATCCCGATACATAGATTGGTCTGGTGGGACAACGTTTAATTGTTGCAAAGAGCTCATCTGATGCCTAAAATAAAATTCCAAATATTAGTTAACAATGTAAAATATCCCTTAATGTCTCGAGAATTGAATTTGAAATTTCTTACTTTATATTTCATATTCATATTCAAAAGTTCAAATATGATTTTTTTAATGGAATAAGAGAATTAAAACATTTTTTCCCTATTTTACAGGCAATTTTACACTTCTACTGAAACGGAAAAGGAATTAAAATATATTAATGAACTCGAGAAATACGTATCACCTCGAAAGTTTTATTACTTTATGAATAGGGTTTAAATTCTTAGTCATCAAAATATATATAGAAACGATAACGATTTGGTTTAAATTTGATATATGGTATTTGCACCAAATGAACAAATTTTAAGTGAAATTTTTCAGAGTAAATCCATCTGTCCTGCTATTCTAATATATGTTAATACGATAACTACAAAACGAAGAGAGCTAGATAGATTAGATTTGGTTCACTCATTTAATATCTATAGTATAGATATCTTTTAAGGACAAAACTACTACGGGTATTAATTTAATTACATAACTACGGGTTGATAGTTTGCCGGTTTGTATTTTTAAAAAAAGTTAATATTTCATAATTATTGTACGCAGATGCGATTGTAAATTATGCGAGAAGGCGTTTTTTAACTATACGGTTATAATGTTTTAAAGCAGCGTAAAATATTCATTCAGTTCCTTTCTTTTCAGGAAATTAATACGCATTTTACAATATTTTAACTATTTATATATCATCTTAAATACATAGATAAAAATAAAGTGTTAAAATCACAGAATCTGCATACAGACATTAAGGTAGTTTAAAGTTTTCAATTATATTCTTATTAATATTTTTATTCGAATTTTTATGAATGGTCGATAATGTATTCAAGAATCAAACCAAAATGTTTTAACTTAATTACTATGGTTTTCGCCAAATGCATTTTACTAATTTTTATTTTTAAATAATAAAATGCATCATATTAATTTAGAAAAAAAATTCTTACCTGCCTAGGTGAAACTGTATCTATGTAAGTGTAGGGCTCTGTGTATTCACCGTTTTTACCTAAAAAATAAAATAATCCATAATAATAATAAAAGTAAAATGAAGCATAATGTATATGATGCTTATGAATAAATGATGTATATAATGTGTATAAATATGTATATAAATTATGATGTAATGATGTAATACGTATATAAATGACAAGTGATATATGCAAATGATATATATAATGTGTATAATGATTTTGCTTCTTTTTAATAAAAAAGGAAAATCATCATACACAAAATGTGATTGATATTGCTAAATTTGGTCTTATTTAACTATGAACTAATCATAATTAAATAAATCTTTTGAATTTGGTATTATGAATTTACGAACTACGAAAATCATATGATAAATTAATTTAGGAACTATGATAACATATAAAGTTTCAACAGAAACACGAGAATCTAAAAGAAGCAACAATTTTTCTATCTTTACTGTCTTTTTATTTCCTTTAATTTCAGACGAAAAAAAAATTGGAAAATTCAGATGAGTAGCATGAAGGTTTTATGAAGAATATGATCTCGGTTCTCATCCTACACATTTTCAGTAAAGTATATTTGCTAAAATAAAGTTCAGACACTATTTATCAACTTTTTTCTCATTGTGTAAGTTTTCATTTGAGTATATTTGTAAAAAAATTGAGTCCAAACATTGTTTATTCCTTTTTTTCTCCTCCTACACGATTTCTTTAAAGTATGCTTGCCAAAATAAATGTGTTCAAACATTATTCATCTTTTTTTTCTCCATCCTACATGTTTCCTTTTAAACATATTTGATATTTAATATTTTACTCAGAGCGGTAAGAATAAAGACTAAATTCATGGAATTAAATACATCATTCAAATTATATTAAGAAGCGGAAAAATCATGATTGCATATAAATGTCTTAAACACCGTTTCGCTTCAAAAAATTTCTTTTTAAATCTAATACGTTTTCGACAGATATAAATCGTACTGATAAATGCTCATTGTGCAAAAATTGGAAAATCGAATAATTTTTTTAATTAATTTCATCCTACATGTTTTCTTTAAAATATATTTGATATGTAATATTGGACTTCAAACGATAAAAATAAAAAGACTAAATCCGTGGAATTTCATGTGCATCATTCAAATAATTAGTAAATCATATTAAGAAGTCAAAAAATTCATAATTACATGTAAGAAGTACAATGATTTAAACATTTTTTTAAAAAATTCTATTACATTTTCGACCTATATAAATCGTGCTAGTAAATATTCATTTCGCAAAAATTGCAAAATCGAATAATTTTTTTGAAATAATTTCATCTATAAAACATTTTAATTGTTAACATTATTAAAGCTTTTAAAAAAACATTAAGTTTTTTCTTCAAAGTACGGGTTATTTTCTGAAATTTACTATTTTATAAGATTTTTTTCATCGCATTTGTCATGCATTTATTTAAATTTCCTAACTTTACAGGTAGCAGCAACTGCATGTAAATAAGAAGTACAATAGTTTAAACATTGTTTCGCTTAATAATTTTTTTTATAAAAAAACGCGATACGTTTTCGACCGATACAAATCTTGCTAGTACATGCTCATCATGCAAAAAATGCAAAACTGAACAATTTTTTGAATTAATTGCATTTAATAAAGATTTTGACTGTTGACATTATTAAAGCTCCTGTAAGAAACTATTTTTTTTTTTTTTCAAAATACAGTTTTTTTTTTTCCCAAATTTGTTATTGCGTCAGATTTTTCTAAAAACAAAACCATTTTTTTTAATCTGCTATTTTATCAGACTTTTATAGTTTTTATGCATTTATTTACAAAAAAAAATAGGTTTAAAATTTTGAACTTTACAGATAGCAACAACAGTACAAATCAAATGAGTTCTCATCCTTCATTTTGTTGCAGATATTTTAAACATTTTTTTAAGTCTCAAAAACAAATAATGGCATTGCCGATTAAATAAACAAAGAGACGTATAAACAAAATGACGTATTCTCTCACCTGCTGGACACGTGTAATGCGAAGGCTCGGCTGGTTTCATGTTCATTTGTTTGTTTAAATCCTTCATCATTATGCCATCTTTCCTATTTTCATAATCTTTAAAAGTAGACAGTTATCATTAGTATATTGATTCAACTGCAATAAAGTGAAACATTCAATTGCATTGAACTGAAATATTCAACTGCATAATGAAAAAGTATTGCAAAAAAAAAAGTTTTTAAGGATGATAGTTTTTAGCTTTGTTTATTTCAAATAATTTTGTTGGCAGATGTATCTAAACCCAAGCTTTTTGCGTGATCCTTTCTACATTAATATCTGATGAAGTATTTAGTAATTAATCTGCAGTCACATTGATTTTTTTTTACAAACCATAAAAAATTGTTCTCACTTATCATGAAATACAAGTATTGGAAAATAAAAAAAAGCAACCACATAATTACAGTCAATTAAAGATAGATACTAGCTTGGAATGTTTATAACACCTCATTCCAATCACTAAATAATGGAACAACTTATACATAACTAGTTTCCAAATATTTGAAATCATAGATAATTTGAATCAGTGGTAGTTTCGTAGAGTACCGTTTTTCATGATGGGTTTGTTTAGTTTAGTTATATTAATGTCCCGTTTCAAAGCAACAATAGGGCTACTTTGAAACGGACCTCGTAATTTTGAACTACGATCAGATGACGATTACGACACCTGAGCTGTCATCCCCTTTTCAAAATTCCGACCCACACCAGTAAAAGACGTTTGACGGATTTACCGTGCACCAGGCCCGCTCACATAAAGGTTCTTCGGTGAAATCGGGCCTCGAACTTGAAACCCTTCGGTTCTGAAGTCGTAATCTTACCACCAGGCCACCGCGGCCGGATATTCATGAGTTGTTGAAGCGAACTATCACTCTGAAAATCGTTGGAATATATAGTGAATGCCACGAGTTGATTCCTTTTCCTTTGGGACCAAATAATTATGAAAGGAGTGTAAAGCAACTTGGAATCTCAGTGAGAAAAAAGTTGTCACTAGCTGCTATCAAACGTTTCTAAATCTTAATTTTATGGTCCTAGTTGTCTCAGACATCAATGGAAATGGTTCTGCTTAAGGTATGCTATAATTGTCACACCTCTTGAAAAATATTATGTATAGCACTATTGACAGTTGCAAAACCCAAATCGTTTGAATTTTTCTGTCATTTAGAACGCAAAAAAGCTATAAATGTATCGAGATAGTAGTTATGATGGTTCATATGCAATGTTCAAGCTGCCACTATGGAATTTCCAACTCTTGTACAAATGAATAACATGATTATTGCAGATACGATATATGTGGAAGCAATAACCAACTCCATCAAGTACTAATCAATCCTTAAGGCGGATTTATCTGTTAGGTAAGTGTCCAGACGCAATTCTGCAAGACGCACTCCATTATGAAGCTTCCCAAAGCGGGAATAAGGGGGTAAATAGTGGGGGTAAATAGTGTCACCATAGGGAGGCTCGTCATCAGGAGACAGACAATGAACCTACAATGTAAATATGTCGTCTGGAGATTCAGAAACCTGCTCATTTAGTCTTCGATCTCCCCTGCTTGTACGTGAGATAGCATTACGGCAGATGACTTCATAATGAAGTCAAAATGGATTCTACGACAAGCTACCTTTTCATACCTACGCAAATCTCAGCACTGCTGCATATCAGTATAAATCTGTTAAGAATAAGAATTGGATCAATAACAAAGTTGCAATTGTGGATGGTAATTTTAGTTGACATCAGAACAATCATGAATGGATATGTGGCTATGGTAACCAACCATTTTAATTGAAAGAAGTCGCAAGAAATTAATTAAATGATTCTTCATTCAAAATATTGAGTAATAACAATAATTTAAATAAGTATTTTGTAAAATACTTATTTAAATTTGTATTCTAGCAAAATTTATGATGACCATTATTAAAAACATCTTGCAGATTTTGATGAACCATCCAAACCTTCTTTATGCGGATAATTTGAATTGTCATGAATTATAAATTATTTATTTCCTTGATTGCGGTCTAACGATAATTTCCACTACAAAAGAACTGCCTGGGCATTTAGGTTAGTCTGGATGACAATTACCTTGACAGTAAAATCTGAAGCTAAGGAGGGTATAAGGTTAAAACATTAGCCGTCTTCACCAGCCACAGCTCTATACATTCCTTGGGAAGCACACTCCTATGTAGTTACAACATTGCTATACCCATCAAGGAAGCAAGGTCAAACCCCTAAACATACAACTTTTCATCCTCGTACTTGACGTGATCGCTTTCAAATTCCGTATCCTAGTAAATTTAGCGTTCTATTTTAATGAAAGTCAATTGTTCCATTGAAATTAATTTATCTAAAAATCAGATAAAGGATGCCAATATAAATCTCTTACACTTTCCTCCCTTAACTTCTGAACGACAACATGTATAGTCGGGAAAATGGTGCCCAGGAATGAATTCCAATCTTTCATGTCATAAAACCGCTGTGCTGTGTGAGATGAGACTGCTTGCAGAACCATCTGAGGAAAAAGTTTGGAATCAATGTTCTGAGCTCGAAAGCGATACAACCTGGGGGGGGGGATGTTCACTAATAAGTTGTAGAACGTAATCAATTTAGAACAAAAAGACACCACGTTCATTTTAGTTCTAAGAATGAAACGGTTAAAATATATATTTTTTGCTCTCCTTTTCGAGATCGTGACGTCACAAGATATAAATAGGAGAGAGTAATTTTTAGGACACAAAAAAAAATTACCTCAACCTACTTTATCCTGTGGAAGTAAATCAAAAGCAAGTATATGAGATATTTCTGCCACCATTGCAAGAATTTTGATGACTCATTATTGCTGCTTGTATTAACACACCAACTTATATGCTAAAAAGTAAGCAAGGCGAAATTCAAACAATAGTCCAAATCTGTATTGTGGGAGAGTTAGTGCAGTTTGAACAACGAAAATACAGGTATTTAAAAGCACTGTGATATTAGTTGACTTTTTATCCTTTTTAACACGTTTTGTATGGTCACAATTACGAAAACTGCGAACGAACAAACACATATTCTGAACTTTTGCTTTTACAGTTACTGCACTTCAGATCCTTTTTATACCAAAATAAAAGCGCTCAAAGACTTTGTAATTCATATTTTCTCCCTTTCTTTACCAATTTTTGAGATAGAACCGCTTATAAAGGACTTCTTACAGCAACAGAAAACTGAAAATGTCCGAGTTTTTCAAGTTGTAGTATGTAAGTGGTCTCATCACATAACAACAAATAATAAGCAATCTCATCACATAGCCATTTAGTAAGTATAGACACCTCTTTTATGACTATAGATATTGTTTTTCATGTTAAAATGAATTTGATGAGTTTTATTGAGTTCGCATTATATTGTTGCATTCGTGAACATCAATTTTAAATAATAATAATAAAAAAATATTAATAATTTTTTTAACCAAGCAACCTGTCTGATTATATGTTTCCAAAATTGCATTCTTATCAATTCTTTAATCTTAATTTGATTTATAAATTACAGCTTAGAAGAATTCTAAAATTTCCTTTTAAAAAGGGATTTTAAGATAAATTCTTTTTAACCCCACCCTCTCATTATCATCCGCCTACTTTTTGCATTCATTAAAATATAAAATTAATCTCCAATTAGAAGGCCTTTAAATTTGTCTTTTTTTGTTTTCTCCTTTTGTTAATAAAGCGTCTTACCTCACAAGATGTAATGGAACAAGCAAGTAACATTACCTGTAGTTTACCTGAAAATCTAGATATTAAAAACGAAAGAAAAAATGACAATTGAACTCCCTACGTATAAAAGAACATTTTAATCGATTCCCAAGCTACAATAATGTCTAGAATTCCAAGTCTATAAATAATGTCTACAATTCCAAGTAACTTTTAAGAATAAATAATTGAAGAGGCAATTAGAAATTCATCCACTAGAATACATTGCAACAACCGTTTGTGCTTCTCCAGGTGGCGCTGCTGAGTGTCATCTTATAAGTGATGTGATCTTTGCCTGATTTTTGTGCCAGACAATGAATTCTAAGAATGAAAGGCGGTGGAATAGTCTAATAATTTATTCTCAAAATCAAACTGTAAATAATTTATACGATTTGAAGTAACTTTTAAGAATAAATAATTGAAAAGGCAGTTCGAAATTCATGATCCAGTAGACTACATATGCAACAACCATTGTGCTCCTCCAGATGGCGCTGTTGTCATCTTATAATTGATGTAAGCTTTGCCTTATTTTTGTGGCAGGCAATGGAAAGTATGAATGGAAGGGGGAGGAATAGCCTAATAATTTATTCTCAAAATCAAACAATAAATAATTTATACAATATCAAGACACTTTCAAAAAGAAATAATTGAAAAGGTAATTAGAATTTCACGATCCACTAGACTAAATATTCAAAAACCGTTTTTCTCCTGCAGATGGCGCTGTTGAGTGTCATCGTACAAGTCTTGTAAACCTTGGCTTACTTTTGTGGCAATCAAAAGAAAGTACGGATAGAATGTCCCGGAATAGCCCAATAATTTACTCTCAAAATCAAACTGTAAATAATGTATACAATTTCAAGTAACTTTTAAGAGCAATTCGAAATGCAATTTGAAAGTCATGATTCACTAGACTACATATGCATCAGCCATTGTGCCAGTTCATAAACAGAGGAATTAAAATCGCCTGTAAGCAAATATTTAAAGTAGAAATGCGATAAGTTTTTAAAAAGGGTCAGTATCTTTAACCGAAAATATTAGTAATATGATAATTTTAAAATAATTAGTACCATAAACAAATAATATACTCTACCTAATCTTTCCTCTCTGTCTTCTGAATGCTTGCGGAGGCACACTACCACAGTAAATATAACTATAATGAGAACTAATGATGATACGACAACGGGGATGATTAGGTTGACGTTTTTGTAAAAGGGTAAATCCGTTTCTCTCTTTCCAAAGGCGGGCGAGGATGTTGGTACTGAAAAAACAATAAAAAAATGCTTTCTGTAAAATAAAACTAGAAACACACGATTCAATGGCGTAAATTTAGAAGCAGGGCTTCTTTTAAATTTCTAATATGAAAATGACCCATAGTGGTATTTTTTAATTGAAAAAATTTCATTTGATTTACAAAATATAAACATTACCATTACGGCTAATTCTTTTGAAAATTTATAACCATTTGTAATGAATATGAAAAATTAGGTTTTTGAATTCTAAATTCATTTATAATTGAAAGAAGCTCTGCTTTTTACAATAGCACGACCGTATTCATAGAAATGCTTATGGTTTATCACTATAGATAGGAATTTAATAAAATAATATACTTACTTTTTTAATATATATTGAATCGAACTACGATTTCCGTAATAATTATGAAGAAATATAAAGGAAAATAATATTTAATATTTTCATTGTGTGTAGCTAGTTAATAATTGAAAATGGTTCTATTTTTTATTGAACAACAAATGAAATAAATAAGTATTATTACTCAAACTGGATATTAAATAAAATGAAGCACGTTTCAAAGCATAATTTAATAAAAAAAAGTTTACATTAGAATTTTTTTCCTCCAAAATTCCAATTTCCTCTCCTTTTTATAAGAATCAGTAAAATTTCAATATTTTAATTTCTTGTTTTTTTTATATAAATTGGGATAAATAATCTGACATTTAAAGATTTGCAGATATAAATTTTGATTTATTTCAAAAGTTAAATTAATTAAAAAACGATAAAAATCGGACTAAAATATTCACCTTTTTATGTTTCTGCAGAACGATTAATACAATAATAAATTTTTAAAATGATATTTTTACTTAGCTAATCAAGAATCTTAAGATAGAAATTAATAAAAATTCAAATCCTTTAAATCTTTTAATTACTGAATTAAAAATTATAGAAATATTCCAAATAATTCAAAGTTTTATAAAGCCTGTCTGAGAATTATACCTATTATTGCCACGGGTAGCGTTCTCACTAAATATTCAGCTTGTGTAAGTCCAGCATCGCTATGAGCTGTTACCAGTATAACATAATCTCTATCAGGAGCTAGATTTCTAATAACATATGTGTCCCTAGGCATGTCCAGTCTGTCAGTGAGAGTAGTCCACGTGTTCAAGTAATTTGGTCGGTACTGGACAACAAAATGCTTAATTGGGCATCCGCCACTTTGCCAGGCAGCTAAGTTCAAAGTGACCGATGTCATGTTTGGTAGTAGAAAAGATGACTCATGAGCTGACATAGGAGCTGCGAAAAA
>JAPMOR010008022.1:36841-108419 GCA_026543865.1 Argiope aurantia | reverse complement strand
AAATCAAAACATAATAATATTGCATATATTTTTGTGACTAAATAAAATAGCTGACTGAAAAATATAACTAAAAGAATAATGGATTAAAAATACGAACTAAGGACAATAGAATGTTAAAAACAGTGCAAAAATATTATAAAATTTAAATTAAAATAAAAAAATGAAAAAAAAAATCGTAAATAAAATCAAAAGATTAAATAAAAATAAAAAAATTGAAAGATTAATAAAATAAAAGTTATAAAGATAATAAATAACATCAAGAAATATCAGTAAGATTAAAAATTAAACCGATAAAAATATTCAAATTATAATATCAAAATAAGATTTAGCAAAAAAATCTGCTTATTAAAAAGTATATTCTGTTCTTTTTTGTTTTTGTTTAATAGATTTAAATAATCTGCGTAAATTTTTTGGTTGTAATATGAACTTAATAGAATCCACTTACCCACACATACATGAATTTAATTTTTTTTAATAGTCTTACTCCCTCTTATAAAAACCCAACTAATTTAGCGTACCAGTTTTATCAACATTCTGTCACCTTATGTAAACATAAATGACAAAATTAAAAGAAAACTTTTTTTTTTTGAGAGAGAGAGCGAGACTTTATGCCTAATGTTTTAAGGAGTGTCGCAGTGAAAGAAGGGAGAAAAAAAAGTCTGACAGAGTCAGGTGATATTGTTCAAGGTTCAAAAACGGATCAGTTGAATAAATTTTTGTGTCTGGGCTGATGCAGCAGAAATAGTGAAAAAGAGCCTAAATACTCATTTTGGCGCGATATCAAAAAACATTTGGCGACCATTCAAAACTATGGTACTTTTTTTTCCTCTATTGGAACTTGTTGCAATTACATCTTATACACCGTGACTTTTTTTCACACGCTTAAATAAAAAATAAAATGAAAAAAACAGATGAAAATATAATGATGTTATCAAAAAGTAAAGAAAAGAATTTCAGGTATTTAGAACTGTCTTCCACCCCAAGTTTTTCTTAACTGGGAATTCAGAATAGGTTTTCTCAAGCTTAGATGTCGTCTTCTTATGTTAGAGATTGTTTGTTTCTTTATCAACAACTGTTGTCATTAACATTTTAAAAGGCTATTTTTTTATAGTAATGGTGTATTGAAGTGTTTTTGTGTTATGGAAGGTTTTTAGAGAGAAAGTCATTAAGCTTATTAGATGATATTGTAAATAAAATTGGATGCATTGGTAATTAATTTGCATATTAAGATTTGATTTTTAAAACTACATTATATTGCTAAAATACTTACCACTTCTTTTTATAAGAGTTTGAGTTTATAAATTTTATTAATAATTCTGTAGTTAGTGAAAAGTAGCAATTATAATCAGAGGAATTAAAAAACTTGCAATCGTATTTAAAAATTGATAAATTCAATGATAAACACCATTTCCACGGCTTTAGAAAAGGTCAGCAACGACGAATGCTCCTTTACTGCTGACCATTTATTTAAGATAGCTTCTATTTGAAATGACAAAAAGGACAAATTAAATGCTCTCCTGAATGGCAAACAAGAGTGAATAAGTTTTTACACATATTGTTTTTTGACATGCATATCATTTTTTTACTGGTAAAATACATGTACTTTTGAAAATTCAAAAAGAACTATTTGCATGTAAATAAAAGATTCCATTTTAGTTTATTAATATCTCATTTAGAAGAAGCAATAAGATAACCATTTTATGATAACATCATTATTTTGAGCAATACTTAAATGATTAGGACGGCAACTGGGTCGGATTTCGATTACCCTATTTTCCTAAGCATGCAGGGGAGAATAAAATACATATTACGCCTCTATGGTGGGCTTTCGATTGAAAAAAGTTTCGACCTGGGATCTCTTCAGTTCTGACTTCCGAGATTTTACAGTCAGACCATCACATCTTAAACAGCGCTTAATTGGATCAAGCTCTTGGGCCATCATTAAAAAAAAAAAAAAAAAAAAAATTGGAAGCTTTTTTAAATCTGAGTCTTTTTTTTCAACAAGAAAATGGGTCAAATAAGTTTTGTTGGTCAAATTTAATCATAATCATATTATGAGGTGGGAGAAATTTAGAGGAGTAGAGATGATATGAGCCTCATAGGTATTCGATCCAATTGATCTTCTTGGAAAGAGAAACAAGCAGCATCAAGTGTCTCACAAACATTTTTTAAGAGAATTGTTTACATAGAACACCTATAAATCAATAGTATGTGTTTTTAGGTGTAAAGCGTAGTTTTCAAAGTTGAATTTGGCATACGGTACAAACAGTTATAATTCTTTATTTTTATAACTTAAACTTAACAACCACCGGAAAAATATTCAATAAGTTTTAGAACTGGTAAAATCTCATTGATCTAACTCTAATTCGTGAGTATTTGTATCCCGTTAGAGGTTTAAAGGTTAAATTGTGCTCTTTCATCTCTACATCATCCTGTATTGAAAATCAAGTGGAAACGGGTCTCAAAACCAGATATTATTGGTACAATAAAGGGGATTTTACTACATGGCCGCCATGGTTACTAAATGATGAGACAATTCAGGATATACTTTTTATTAATTTTCCGCTCTCTGGGCATCTTTTTTGAAGTAACGATGAAAAATTAAAACTAAGGATGTTCTATGTTATTCGAGACATCTAATCACTTTAAATAATCAGATACTAGAACTATCAGTCAAAAAAATTGCTTATTATAATTTAATGTTGTAAATTAGTGAAAAATGGCATTAATGGCAGAAGTACGCTCTTTGCCTTAAAGACATCTTTTTAAAAAATGATTTCTGAATATTGAGTTCAATTCTATTAACGTCCCTTATTTGAAATAACAATTCTATTTTGGGACTAATATGATACTTTTGAAACATAATCAAAAGATGAAAATGACATTTGAGCAGTTCCGCTCACTCCTAATCTAAACATCACACTAGTGGAACAACGTTCTCTGCTCCATGCCAAATTTAACATGAGTCATCCTCAGGTGTACGGTGAAACTTTAGTTTGCTTCATTACTTACATATCTGTTCCTGAAAAAAAGATCCTAACGCCAGATCATTAAGATAATGTTTCTGAAAGAAGGTTTATTATATTATCTTCAGTCGCTTTATAAAAGAGAACAAACTACATAGAACATCACTTTAATTTACCTTTATGAAGAAAGTTACTTTTTTTATTTATCGGAACATATTAAATTTTCTTCCTTTCCTATTTAACTAATTAAAAGAGCGTTTATAACAGAATCAAATTTTAAAAGAAGGAAATTAATACTAAAATGTACCAAAAAATTTATCTGCCTTTGGAAATTATGGGTGTTTTGGGGGATATTTTTTATAAAATTAATTTTAAGGCTTGGTGTCAGTTGAATGAAAGAAAATTTTGAAGAAATTGGGACGTTGGAAAAAACTTGTTAGTCTGTAAAAAAGTTTCATGATTCAAAAAGTGCCAATTTTTTTTTCACTTTCTCGGAAACAAAGTTTCTACTCAGAGAGATATATTGTAGCAAATTTCATCAAATATCAACTCTAGAGTTTGATGAATTTCTGCGTTTTAGATCTTCAAGAATCCGAAAAGTATATATTTTTAAAATTATGTTTATCTGCTTACCTGTAAACACGATAACTCAATAATAAAAACATGTTTATCTCAAAATATGAAATGTGGAATGGCCTAATATCAAATTTGCATATTTCTATGAAGCTTTGGACGAATATGGTTATGAATTGTCTGTCTCTTTTATTGCTCTTGTATATGTGACCACGAAAACTAAACAAAACAAAAAAATGCTGGAACTTTGGTAAAAAAATTTCGCATGCGATCTTTTGAACCAAACTGTAAGTCTGTATTATAATATGGTTACAATGATTTGCAAGAGAGCTGTTCAAAACTTATTCTTGATCTTTTTCTCAATCCGTGAAATACAAAACGCTGCAATACAGAAATGGGTTGAAGGACCACCCGCTTGCGAACATTATCGTGATCTTCGATGTTTTCTTTCCCCACACATTGCAATACATTCGGGAGATACTGATTCCTGTAAGAAAATAACAAAAAGAGCTATATTGTTTTAGCATACAAGAAAGTTGAGGGGAGAACAATCCCGCTGATTTTGTCAGAGGTTTAATCTCTTCTTTATTGATATTTTAGCATCACTGGGAAGGCTACCATGAGTCAGTGGATAAAGGCTTGTCCCATTAATGAGTAGTCTTATTTTTCGTATGTAAAGAAACGATGTGAGGTCGAGAAAGCCTCCAGGTCTAGTTACAAATACTCTCAGTTGCGGCCTGCAGTGGCCTTCTAAGTTTTCCATGTACTTTCCCTTCGCCGCCACCCCTCTATGATGCAGAGGTGAAAAGAATGAGAATAGAAAATAAGATACTTGTCTCAATCTGTGAGAAAGTCTAGGGAAAACTACTCCCTCTGGATTACACACATACATGCCAAATTTGGTAGCTGTAGAAAAAATAATCTAAATTAAAGAGCATCAACGGAACAGATATTAAATAGAGCTCTCACAGATACACACATATTCATCTTTATTATTACTTGATATTAGTTAATTCTTTCAAGAATGGTCATTTTTTTGTCAGATGATATGCAAATTTGATCCCTTCGAAGGTTATACAAAATAGTCATTCGAAAATGTTTTTTCGAATCTGTTGCTATATTTGATGCAGCAATCTTAGACAGAACATTATACTTCTAAACTGTCTTTTTAATTAAAAATACTTCTTTAACTACATAAAAAAACCTATGATTGAAATGATTATGAAAGTCTATAAAGAATCTACTTTTGTTTTTCCCCTTTTTATGACCGACTCTTTATCCGAATGTTTGCCCATTGTCCTAACATAAAAATGTTTCACGATAATGTTCGCTGTTCGAAGTGCTCTTTAACGGATTATCTATTATATTTCGTCTGATTATAACTTTCTTCAAATATCGTTAGTAGAAAATTCCAAAATATATCTCTAGAGAAAAAATTTAGTCGCGTTTGTATTGTAGCAGGTTCTAGGCTTTGGAATCGGACGTTTCCAAGTTTAATACTTAATTCTCTCAACTGCTATTTGTATGAAGGTTTCGTTAAATGTTCTTCTGCTGATGGCTCGAAGAAGTTTGGTGAGCCAGTTCTAGTTAAAGCGGCTCTGACGGATGAGCAAGATTATGAACTCCATTCTTCCTATACTCATGCGTTGCTTCAAAATGGGATGAAGATAGAACTGTATTTAATAAATAATTTTTAATTTATTTCCCTTTTTTTTTGCGAAAGCAGATATTTCAAAAGGGGATTCAGGACTAATAAACTTCAAATTTATCGATTTTTTTTTGTTGAAAAAACGATGCGTGTTAGAGTCCCATGTTTTCTGAACATTTCGATATTAAAATTTTGACAGTAGTGTAAAAACTTCTAGAATTGCAGTGAAAAAACTGATTATAACAAAACTGATTAAATATAAATATAAACTTCCTATGCCAGAACGTCAAAAGATATACACCCGCAGCATTTTTGATGCACATAAAGACAAAAAAAATTTCAAAAGAAATGGAACAATTTAAGCTAACTAAAGGCAGTGCCTATACTTCTGGGAGGATTTAATATGTGTCTCGTTGTCCAAATTGATTTTTTTTACTATATTTTACTTTACCATCATTTTTCTCAAAACAAAAAAAATATAGTTTGTGGGCGGGATTTCTCAAAATCTCCCTATCCTATTATTCTAAAACTTTATGCACATGTTCAAAATAAGTTTCCGTGTCATTTATTTATTAATTTTTAGGTAAATTATTCATAGAAAAAATTTTGCTTGAATTTTAATTGGAGTGTTTTTGAAAATTTCAATTTTTTTTCAATAATAGTATTTTAAAAATATTTTTTTTTCAAAACTTTTTACAAAAAGTATGTATAACATCGAAACTGAAAATTTTTCTGCAAGTTAATATTAAATTTTGTAAATTTTGACTAATTTTCAAATTTAGAATTCTGCACGCAGTAAAATACTGCTTTTTAAGGTTTAGAAAAAATATTCTATTTATATTTCTTTATAACTTTTTTTTGAAATGATATGAAAATTTAAGAAATAATGTAATTGTATATGAATATTCTACTGCAAAATTTAAAAATTTCACAATTATTTCATTTGTGAATTAGATGACTTGGAAATAGGATGGATTTTTGCTGTCATGGGTAATTGTCAAGAGTCATGAAACCCCTTAAAATAGCAAGTGAAGAAAGGAAAGAGAAGCATACATTTTAACTTTAATTAAATCAACATCTCTTCTTCATGGTTTCCTAGAATATTTTGAGATAGACGGGATTTTTTAAACTAATTTAGGTGAAGAGGTAAGAATTTTAGGTGACACCTAAGATTCTTACTGTCTAAACTTGCTATCATCAATAGAAAGGAAATAAGTTAGAAAACTTGTTTCTAAATAATAAGATTTTAAGGAGATTTAAAATGTTTCAAATTTAGTATCAATTTAGATTTTCTTTAGCTTACCATTTTCAATATTTGGAAATTTGAAACTAATCGCTTCTTTTTCTCAATCTGATATAATATTAAGTGATTAATTGTAATCGAAGACATGAATTAGTCAGCAGAACTGAAAATAAAAATATCCTGTTAATATTTTTTTAATTATATTCATCAGCATAAAATACAATTTAAATAATTAAAGTCATGTACTCAATTGCGTTTATTTTCTTTATTTAGTATTTTCTAAGCAGGCCTCGAGTTAAGAACCCCACTTGCATTAGGATTGTTAATTAGTCATATTTATATTTATTTATTAACAAATACAAGGTGTCCCACAAGGTATGCAACATCTAATATTTACAGATTCGGATAGAACAAGTCAAGACGAGTATTTTGATGTATAACGTCAAGTCATAGTCTAATTACATGAAGAACATTAATTACGAATCCGATAGTTTGTATTCCAAATTATGATGCATTCTGCGATTGCACAACATGGAAGTTTCCCTAGATGACCATGGTCATCACAACATAAACGGCGGCACGACGATCAAAAGTACGTACGAAAGATAAGCAATTATTGGTTTATGCACGATGGTGCTAGACTTCACCACACTCAGCGAAACTTCGACCTCTTAGCAGAACATTTTCACCATAGACTGATCGGGCTGAATTCTATTACAAAACCAGACAATGTTATAGAGTGGCCACCTTACTCCCCAGATCTTAATCCATGCGACTTTTTTATGGGGACGTTTGAAAGACAGTGCATCTCACATAGCTCTCAACATTGGAGAACATTTGAGAGAAGCAATTGAAACCGAGAGCGGCAGAAAACAATTGCGAATTTTGATTCCAGATTTCACCATGTCAATTTTTCGAACGGCTGATATTTCGAAAATCTGTTGTATTGAAAGTTCTCAGTAAAAATTAATTTTCACCTGGGTTTATTTCTCTTTTTTTATCACATTTTTTGAAGTCTTTATAACACAAGCTTCACACATTAATTAGACTATGACGCTTTATTCGGGGACTCCACATGTTATACACCAAAATACTCGTCTTGATATGTTCTATCCGAATCTATAAATATTAGAGGCTGCACACCATGTGGAACACCATTTATTTTACTGTATAAAAGTAAAATGCATTTGATTATTCTTTTATTTTAGATTTTCTTTATTAAAATTTAATTTTACATAAATAATCAAGAAATTTTTTCATAACATTGATAAAATTATATCCAAACTTTAAAGATTTAAAATTTTCATAAACAAAACGATTTTTGAGGGCTAAACTTCTTTAAAATTGCTAAAAAATCATATAATATTTGTACTTTATTTCTTACGAACAAATTTTATCATAATTAGAATCAGATCTTCTATTATTTATTCTTAAAGTCATGAATTGAGGCAGGAAAATAAACGGTTCAAAGAAAAATTGAAGTGCAAATATGAAATGTTTAAAATTTATCAGTAAAAAAATAATAGAATTCTAGACTCATTTTTAAAATGACATTTTAAATGTCAAATTGCAGCAGTTTTTGTTATTTTGCGCAAGTTACAAATACGATTTAAAGAAATTACTTTTTCATGTGAAAGAAAAATATATACTAGCTGATGAAGGCTTAAAATTTAGGAGCTCATTTCAAAGTAAATTCCCTAGCATTTCCAAAATAGTTTTTGAATTTAGTAACTAGTTTCAACTCAGTATTTACGAAGAGATACACTACAAAAATTGATACAATGATATTTACAGTCAAGATCAGAAAGAGCAATAAAGTGACTGAATTATTCAGTTGTTATAACTAATCATTGTTTATGTCAGTGCCACATGCCCTTATATCACTCTGAATGTTTGCGCAATGAAGCATGCTAATAATTTTGCTCAGTTATTACAGATGTTATAAACGATCAGATAATTAAGTTGCCATGAATGCTGTTTGGAGATAATTGGAAGAAGATATCGCGTTGAAAAATGCCGATTTGTATAAAATAATAAATTATATCTAATTAGATGTTGATTTAAATATTTCATTCAAAATTTTTAAACAGTCTTTGAAAGTTGCATTCATCATCTCTATCCAGGAAGTAAATGCTTTCATGTCTGCATACCCAATATTTCTTCTTTTTTCTATGATCTGTTAAATGCCTTGACACGCGAAGTGTTTCGTCATAATGTTATCAAGTTTCAATGTTTAGTCATTCGTGCACTATTTTTATGAATTAAATTATGAACAAATCTAGATAATGACGCTTTATAAATGACAGAAATGACTAAATTAGAACGACTTTGTTGGTGTTTCATTACTCATGTTATGAAATTGCTCATTTCTTTTTTGCTTATGTATAAAGTCCCATTTTTCATAACTATGTTCAATAAATGATTAATGAAAACAAAATTTATTTTTTATTTTATTTTTCTTTAAATTTTGCTTGTTTATTTGTGGATATGAAGGAAAAAAAATAAGTAAAATGTTATTTCTTACCATTTCTATTTATATGTAATAATAGTCCAAATATTTAACTTGATTTATATGGTGAGTAAAATACAATGTTATTCTTCTATTTTTACACGCACTAGCAGCTCTCGGTGACTGGCTATTCTCCTACTATATTAATAATATTTTTTTAGTTATGTTAATCAATTTTAATGATCCACAACTTATCTCAACCAGATAATTGCAATCCCAGGATCACATACCAAATTTCATTTATTTGAGTCATTACGCTGACATGCTCGTGAAAGAACAGACTAACAGACGGTCAGCCTCTTATCGGATTTTTGTACAAAAGTTGGTACGAATCTGCATTTCAGTTTGTAAAACTGTGATTCAAATTTAATCTTCTATAATTATCATATTCACTTGTATTAGGACAGCCGGATGGATTTCCTCTGAATCGATTCCGTTCAAATTTTAATAGAAAACTATAAATATGGCTTAAATATCATATGCCGAATTTTCGGACTCAGGCAAACAACCATCATTCCAAAAAATCTGTTTTTCGGACTCAGGTATTTCTGAAACATAAAAATACATCAAAATCCAGGTTGAAAAATTTGTTTAACTATTAAAATACTTTATTATTGCATACTTTGTAAATGAGGATGCACATAAAAAAATTCGATGCTAAGAAAAAATGAATTTAGGGCTATTAGACCTTCAATTATTTTTATAGCCTTTCTTAAAAATTCATTGAATTCTAATTATTAAACATGAAGTTGAGATTAATAAAAAATATTTCATTATAATGTTTTACATTTTTAATAAATTAGTACTGATATCATAATTATTTCATTTTTAATTATTCATCTATTCCCGTTTTTCTCATTTGAGTTTAAAAAGTTATTTCGATATTTGGAACACGGGCAAAATACTACATTATTGAATTGATTTTAAAATCGGACAAATTTGCTTTCAAATGTTATCATGCTCAAAATTTAGTTTAAAGTCCACATACCAAAATTTTTCTGTCTTAGCACAAAGC
The DNA here is from genome assembly GCA_026543865.1 of Argiope aurantia. Lineage (NCBI taxonomy): Eukaryota > Metazoa > Arthropoda > Arachnida > Araneae > Araneidae > Argiope > Argiope aurantia. The sequence goes on along the minus strand of JAPMOR010008022.1, from coordinate 98,465 downwards.
GGTTTTGATTTATCATGTTCGCAGAAGATGGATATAATTCCAAAAAATGTGTTTTGTAAACTCAAAGACGTCTGAAACTAGGAGATTCGTCAAAAGCTATTCGGATTTCTAAACCACTGCGATATTTTCTCTTTTCAAAATGCGTATATAAGAAAGTAAAATTGGATCTATATTTATACAACTCTCTTTCCTTATATTCTCTATTTACTTGTCCATCTCATGATGGCCGCTGTAGCCTAGTGGTAAGGTCTCGGCTTCAGAATCGGAGAGTTCCAATATCGACATATAAATATATTTTTGACTTTTTACTTAAATCAAAAATTTTACCAGAAAAAAATGTCATACTTTACCTTATCTTCTCTATTTTTATTACTAAAAAATACGAGGTTATGTCTCTCTCTCGCTGCCTTCTCTGGTCCTATGTGGCCTGGTGGCAAGATCTCGGCTTCGGGATCGGATGGTTTCAGGTTCGTGACCCGATTCCACCGAAGAACCGCCGTCTGGTGAACGTTAAGTCCGTTGGCGCCCAAAGTCTTTCCGCTGGTGTGGTGTGGAAGTTTGGAGAGGGATGCCAGCTCAGGTGTTGTCCTCATCTTCAGACCGCGGTTCGAAATTACGAGGTCCGTTCCAAAATAGCCCAAGTGTTTCTTTAAAACGGGATATTAATATATCTAAACTAAACCATCTCGTGATGATTAATTTTTCAAGAAATTACTTTCGTCTCCTTCTATAGAATTTTTCTAAAAGTATTTTTGGCTGATTGTAGCTCTACTTTTCTTTAATTTCTCATCTTGTTCGAATTGTTTGGCGAGAAGCATAACATTTCATAAAGGCATACTTAAGAATTTTGAAATATTGTGAATATAGATCTAAAGTTATCAATAATAAGTATTGTATACAATGGGAAAACATTAAAGACGGACACTTAAAATAGTTATAATACTGTTTATGTGAAGTACCAGGAACTCGTACCTTCGTTTTGTGAAGTAGCAGTACCTTCACTCGGAAGTTTTTTCTTGTAAAATTATGTTTTTTCGGAGAAAATATTTAGATACGAATCACTTATTGATTACATATGAATATTTTCAAATCTTCCTACATATGATTCATTTAAATAAAAAATCGTGAATGCATTGAATTTAGCATGTTATCCGCATTGTTTAACACAATAATTTCATTGTTGCTACTGGATTGAGCCAAATATATTCGTATTCGGATAATGTCATATATCTCCATCTCACAAAATTTTGAGGTACCAGTTGTTGATCATCTTATAACAACAATGCAACTACCACAAACATTTGCGAAATGACGCTATATGACATTGTCTGCATGACAGCAGATAGAAAAAGGCTCTAATAGTTAATATAATTTCCCCCTATTTTTTTGTGTGCAAAATCGCGTTTTTTCAAGAAAGACACCTATACAGATAAATACCTGATCTAAATATAAAATTTGATCCAAATCGTTAGCGCCGTTTCCAAGATACATGAAATAAATTTTTATATATATAAAAATTGCTCGTTTAAATTTATAAGATAATAGACAAAATAACAAACAAAATAGTTGAAGGAGTTTTGCTGATATGCCACTAAGATCCACAACGTTTTTCCAACTACCCTTTTAAAGCAATTATCAAAATTCTTAAAATTGAATCCATAACAAAGAGCTTTTATAATTATAGATATTTAACTAACAATTGTAATATGAAATAGCTTCATTTTCGGGCAACAATAATGTATCTGTAGCAATTAAAAAATTACAATTCCATTTAATAATCGCATGAAAAATAATCTGAAGGCCAGATTCATTGATGTAGAGGTTCCTAAATTTTGCAATTATTTGACAAATAAGTTACTTGACTGATTGCTGTTTTTATGACGCAAGAGGCAGACCAATTTGATACTATAATTTAGCAGTTTGGAAACATTCCAAGACAGTCAAATTGCAGCATCAAATGAATGAATACATTTTAAAATCATGATTAGCACACTAAAATAATAATCACAAATAGGATTTCACATTTAATATATTCTTCTAAAGGATCTCTTGTTAAATATCAAATTCTTTTAAATATTATTACTCCTAATAAATATGTATATTTAACATATTTGTTTGTTTCTCAAATTTTTGAATGGAAAACCCTAAAATAATTTGTGGTTTGACGTTTAAGTGCAGATAAATAAAAAAAAATTCAACCTTTTCACATCTTGAAATTAACAATTTACTTCAAATTTAATAACCAATGGAACTGTCTCGCATGCTCTCTAAAAAATGTATGTATGTGTTATTTACCTTTATACCATTGACGTTACAATAATTACAAAAGAGGCAATTAGCGTGCAATTTTTCGGTAATTAATCCTTGAGGGTTGTTAATGCGCAATAACCAGAAAATCAAATGTGTATTTTAAATGCTTTTTTTTACGACCTGTTGAAACTAAAATTTGACTCAGAATGACGAATGCAATCACAAACCAAATTTCATTTATTGAAATCATTGCGTTCTTGAATTATCGTTTTTACGTGCTAATAAAAATAATAAACGTCTTACGATTAACGTGTTGACTGATTTGTTCCCAAATTTGGTACATATCTATATTTTTGATGTTAAATATGCATACCAATTTTGTTTATCTAACATTTTTTTGTTTTGTAATTACTGTGTTAATTTACTGGACAGCCGGACAAAGAGATAGACTTTCTCTGAAAAGATTTTGTTAAAAATTTGCCAAAGATCTACCACTTTAGTGCAAGTACAACATATTAAATTTTATTTGTCTAGCTGAAAGAGTCTTCAATTTATCCTGTACATAAACAACCATAAATCCTTAAAAGTGTTTTTCTGATATAGGGTGGTGTGATGGGGATTCTTTACAATTTCGATTTTGAATTTTTTTAACGATTATAATATTTTCTTTTTTGTATATTTCTTATACCAGAAAATAAAAGGGCAAGTGATCAACAATTTAGAAAAAAAATGTAATATTCTTTAGAACAAATTTTTAATTTTTGCTATTGTTATTGCAGCAAATGTTAAAACATGAAAACCTTTTAAAGTCTTAGTTCAGACTAAATATGAAATGTAAGTTATTTACAAGCGATTTATTATTCTTTATTATTCTTACAAATTGCATAAAAATATTTTTTACTTAATAAAAATCATGGAGTTATTTTATCTTCTACTATATTCAATATTATTGAATGAAAGATTACTTTCTCAAAATTTAAAAAATAAGAGTCTACTATTAAAAAATATACAAGATTGTCGATTTTCATATTTTTAAGTTTTTTGTTTACTTTAAAAGATTTGAACTATTAGTGTTTTTAATTAATTATTGCAGTTTAATGCATCATTTGACATTATTCAGAACATTATAATATTTTTTTATGGCAAATTGCTATGAGAAGTATATTATTTTAAAAACTTTTTAAAAAATCATAAGTGTATTATAAATGTATAAATTACTAATAAAATTCATATCATTCAGAACTTATTGCAGCTTGGAAGGAAATTACATAATTACATTACATAGCATCGATGATACAGCAGAGAACAAGGATAAAATCGCATTAACAACAACAAAAAAACTTTTTAGCAATTCTAACTAGCAAAATTCTTTATTTTCTGCTTCTAAATTTAAAAAAAAAAGGAACTTTTAAAGAAGAAATTTTAATCTAAAATGTAAAATGAGATAGTTAAATCATAACAATGAACTTCTTTTATTTCTTAAAATATATGAATGCGCTTCTACAGCTGCTTTCAAATTAAATAAAATAAAAAAAAAGATAATAAACTAAATAAAATAAAAAAAAAACAGAGAGAGAGAGAGAGATCTTTTTAAATATTTTTATCGTTAATAAAAATTATTAATATTAAAGAAAAGGATTTTTAATTTATATCTATAACATTGTAATTTACTAAATGCGGAATGAATATATAGGAATTGCAAAATTCAAAGTTTCCGTTTCTACTTCTATTTTAAAGAATTAAGTAAACAGAAAAAAAAATCATTCTAGTAAAAGTTTATAACTTTTTTCTTCTTGTGTAAAAAAAAAAATAAGCTTTTGTTCAATCGAATTCACAGAGAATTAAAACAGAAATTCTTCTGTATCTATCCCAGTTTTAAGAAAAAAAAAATTAGAGTATCTACTCTCCATTTGAAACTGGTCTTACAACCAACCAACCAACCAACCCGCATGACTTGCAATGTTGATATAATGAGCAAAAATTATCTCTCATCAAAATCTTGCCCATCTGCAGAAATTCGCTTCAGTGCCGAGCTTCTTAAATTTCAACAAACTCCTGACTCACATGCAGCTTGTGGAAAGTTGCCAGACTGCTTTTTTTTTCTCCTTTCTTTGTCTTCTTTTTAGCCGTTTTCCGCCGTCTTTTCTCTATTTGTGATTCTCGCGGGCGCAGAAATTTCTTGAACCGTGGCGCATGCGTTATCATTGAAGCCGGGAAGCACGTGTTGAGCTTGGATCCTCGTATTATTCTCACAACGAAGCCGACTGTATAGTGAAGAACACGTGGTTTGTGGCAAGCGCGCTCTTGAAAACATTTTAGGTGGCGGACGATATATTTTTGTTCCTTTTATTTATAAATAAATAACACTTATTTGGTTTCATAAAAACTACATTCTTTTGTGACATAGGACGGGTTTGAAAAATGGATTAAATTTTACATTTTATACAGATTTTTTTCCATTTTCTCGCAGGATTTTTTTCGTGTATTTGAAAAATTAAAGGTGAGTTGAATATTTTAATTGTAATATGATGCTTAAATAATTAAATTGATATATATTAGTTCTTAATATCAACTTTTATACAAACACTATCATCCATATATGAATAAAATGCGTAAGAAGAATAACGAAAATATTTTAAAAATACAAAAATATGTGTTTTCCTTTTATTGACAACTGTGTGTTTTCCTTCAGTCTGTGGTATATTTTTAAAAAAAATTAAATAATTACATATAGTAAATGCAATATTACCGCCAAAAATAGTTTTGTGGATTTTAAAAATATAAAATTTATTCTTTACCAATTATTTCTTTACCATTTACCTTTCACATTAACCGTATGCGATGTGATATAACGATAATATGCTATGAATTTGAAATATTTAAAGAACAAATTTTGGTCTTATCTTAATTAAATATTTTTGGGCTATGTTAGCACAATAAGTGATTGTTAACATAAATACCTCATATACTTACCTGAAGTGAAGACATGTACTTCCTCAAGGTCCGCCCGGGTCAAGGATATGAGGGCGACCAGTTCAGGATATGAGATTATATTGGAAGTATGAGGAATGGTAAGACCCGAGATCGTGTGTTTATTTTGGCTTACAGCATTCCTGGTAACTACAATAATCTTAAAACCTCCATAAATGCAAAAAAAAAAAAAAAAAAAAAAAAGCTGAAAATTCTTACGTTTATCCATTGGCATTCTATTTTAATGATCTGAAAATATATCATACTTAATAAAATTTAAAATGCACTAATTTATAGTAAATAAAATCATTTAAACATTTTTTTCAATGGGCTTTATTTTTTTGTACAATTTTAAATTTGAAAGAAATTCCCTGAATTGCTATTTAACTAAATATGATTCGTCCACAAAACTTTAACGAAGTTAGTTAGAGAATTGTGACAACGATGCTAATTTGATGAATAGTGTAGAGTAAATTTGAAATTCAGATAAATTTGTGATATTATCAAATGTTAATTCCAATATAAGGTATTCAATTATTGGTGGATAATTTAGGCAGCTGCCTTGTAACAATGGGATGAGGAAAACCTAAGGTAACGTTGTTAATCTAATAATATTATTAATCTAGTTACCACAAAAGTAAATTTTAAAAAATGCAATTCCTGTCAGTTATAAAATAATGTGGCGATTTTATTAAAGCTTTAACAGTTACAATTGATCAAATACCTATCCGGTACAAAATATTCACCTAATTATTATAATATTTATAAATATGGAGCATCTACTTTAATAATGTTGTGCACATTGGATATCGCGCAATCATGCATTATGAAAAAAAAAATGTATGCATTTATAAAAAATTGCTTAAATTAAAAAAGTAATATTTAATAAGTAACTGATATGTTAAGATAAAAATACCTTAAAAGAAGATATTAAATAAATATGTATTGTTTAAGGCCCCGTAAATCCGCCATGACATTCAATTATTTATAGATGATGAGCTATTAAACCAATTAAATTTCTAGAATTTTTGCTATTTGAAGAAAATTTTCTGTTTTTCAATATTAGTAATCCAAGATTGAAATGTAATATGATTTCCAAATAAATAACTAAGACTATATAAAAGAGTAATTTCCGAATTTAAGGTATTTAAGCATTGCTTGCTATGGTTTCTCTCAGAGGCATTTCTTTGAAGCAAGAAATCTTTCAAGAAATGTTCCGAAAATAATTAAATGCATAAAGCTTATAGATTTAGTCGGACTTTGGAAACGTGGAATGCAGCAAATAAGATTTTGATTAATACTTTTTATTCATTTTATTATACAAGATTATTTCATTTTCCTAGATTGATACTTTGTATTGAATAAAGTATTTTGTTTATTTTGTGCTTTATATTTTATACAGCTTAAAAATAAAATGAATAATCATTATAATTTTAACTAAAAATCCTCGATTTTATGTCTTTGTCCCGGTTTGAAAAAGTGTGTCAGATTTGTTCAGAATCTAAATAAAAAAATCCTGGACTGTCGTATTTTCTACTGTGAAAGATTAATGCCAATTAATATTTCTCATTAGAAAAAAAATGAATTAGATTTGATATTTTTAAAATTAAATTTCTTTCTCCCAAATTTTCACTATGTCTAGAGAATGATCTGCTCATCCCATATCTGTGATGAAAGCTTATAAGCCAGTTAACAGCTACGCTCCACGGGCAATTGCTTTGGTGTTGTGGTAATGTTACTGGGCTACTAACCACAAGGTCCCAGGTTCTAACCTCGCTCATACCAATACGTCACATTGATGACCTCGGACGATGAACCTTCAACCTTCGTACAGCTGTTGTGGCGCCGTTTACCCATAGCAAACCAAAGCCGTCAGATGCGCCTGAAGCAACAGCAAACACATTCGCTCGCCATAACGCTTGGCGCTTCTCAAATGCTCAAAAGGATACAGGCGCATTAGATTCAACGGCTAATACATAACCACTCAACAGCCATGTCGTTCGACTCACTGGAGGGAGAGTCTGTGGTGAAAGCTTATAAGCCAGTTAACAGCTACCCTACACGGGCAGTTGCTTTGGCATTGTGGTCATGTTACTGGGCTGCTATCTCCCAGGTTCTATCCTCGTCCTCATTCCAATTAGCCACATATATAATGTGGGCGACTTAGTAAACTAAGGAAAAATATTAGAAGAGCAAATTATAATTGTATTTGCCTCTCTGTCTCCATTTCTGTTTTTTTTTTTTTTTTTGTATATTTTAAACTCCCAAAAATAGTTATTATTTTTTCTGAATTTTTTTATTCTATGCATTAATTTTTAAAATTTTATCCATTCTGTTTAATTAGTGTCTCATGTTGTGTTTCTGAGTCTGCAGCTACCTTTGATTAACCCTTTCTAGGGCCATGGGATCTTTAACCCTTTCTAGAGCTATGGAATACTTCCCACCGAATTCATCAACCTTTGCTTAAAGTTATGAAGGTTTGCATAAGTTCTGACAAATTTTTATATAAGACAAAAACTTAGATGATTCAATTCCTACTTTCACACAAAATGATGTGTCATAATTAGTTGTTTATTTATTTACTAACCCGATTCATTAATATATCAAATAAAATTTATCTAATAAGGTGAATGAATCTTTTTTCTTAAGCCAGTCTCACTCCTAAAAATATTTTAGTATACCCAGACTATGACAAAATAGTCTTTTAAAGGGTTACATTCTTGTTATCTTATTCAAACAGTATTGAAATTTAAATGCATGTTCTAGTTAAAAGTATATTCTATGAATTTGTGAGGCTACATAAATAAAACAATTTATTTCTTCAATACTAACAGTTGAATAGCTGTTTGATTCTGACCTTTCAACCAGTTTTTAGATGATAAATATTCCTATAATTCTAATTCATCATTTCTGGAATCTGAAGGACTTTGAGAAGTTAATTTTTTTTCCTTGGTGGGTATCACGTGAAATGTTAGTTTTGCATTAATTTTCGAGTACGTGCTCTGAATATTAACCGAGAAATATAGATTAAGCAACTATCCTTGAAAGCGGTATATATCAAGGCTAATTATTTATCTAAAAAAGTTTCATTTCCTTCGTCTAAAACAAGATTAGTTAAATATTTATGTGACAATTATTTGGCGCAACAACAATTTCAAATCAGCTTTTCTTCTGGAAAATCAAGAAGAGTGCACTATTTGTTGTTCAAGAAGTTTGGAGGGGGAGGGGGAAGAAAGAAAAAAAGAAGAATACTACATAAAAGTAATTATAACACTCCCGTATTTCAAATGTCCACACGTAAAAGCTTTTTTTTGCTCCTCTATGACGTAGGAAGTTAGTTATGGCCGTCTCTGATTTATCTAGACACAAATTCAAGGTTTTCTTGTCTCTCTCTCTTTTTTTATCTTTCTTTCAAAACTGGAACCCAATAGTCCATTGGAGTCGGTCCAATTTGTGAAAGAGTAGAAGGTATAGGATGATGACCATAGTTGGGTGGTCATTAGGGTGCGTTTTACGCATGCATGAGTGATTTTCGTTTAGAGTGAAGGGGGGGGGGCATAATCTGATCCTTTTGTCTCTTCTACCTCTTTTAAACTTTTAGATCTACCTGTTAATTCCTATTTTTGGAACCTACTTTTTTTTTCACTAAGATTAAAAGCTTGTATGGGTTATTTATGCCATAGTTTGTCCTCTTGTGCTTCTTCTTTTATTTTAGGGGTAAACAAAAAAAAAAACAAAAAAAAAACACGGGTTAGCACTTTTGAATGACAGAAATAGAAATCTGTGACACACATTTATCTTTTACGTAATTCATTGAAGATACTGAGAAACGCTCCATTATCTTCATTACTTTTAGTTTTAAGGTTGTTAGCATTTAGAGCTCCCCTGTTGGTTTTTTCATTGATGAATCAGTCTTTGAACCACGCTGCGCTGCATTTTTTCCTATTCTGACTTATCTTATTTTTGATAATTTAACCGCTTTTTCTGATCATTTAAATCTGAACTGAAGAAAAAATATAATTAAATGTTAAACATATGAATAATAAACTTAGTGATGATTATTTGAATACCATTTATGTTTTACATTAATCTATTTTTAAAATTTTTTTAACATTACTGTTAAGTTAGAATTTATGTACGTGATTTCGATAAATTTGAAATACCAGTTTTAATTTTATAAAATTATATAAGATTTGAACTTGTACATATATTCTAAATTGCGGACTTTTTTATTCATTTTACTAAATTGAGCGACAAAATTATATTATATTCACATACATGATTTTGAGAAAATTTGAAAATCTTTCAAGATAGAATGAAAATATATTATTCTTTTACATTATTTTTGAATTGAAATAATGCTAACAATATTATCTATTTATATTTTAAATAGATAAATAAGACTATTAGTATTATCTGAATCCATATTTTATGTTTGTTTAAAAATAATTTCTATTAATATTGTAGTCTTTTATTAGTTTGCTGTCATGAAGTTTCTCTTTTTAATTTTTGTTGAATATTTTAAAATAAAATACTTCCAGCATAATTTGTAGTATCATCTATTTAGTCTAAATATTCCTTTTAACCCTTTAAAGGGTCATTTTTTTCTATTCATATTATGTTAAAATATTTTTAGGCTTGAAATTAGAATAAGAAAAGGGATTCATTTAGCTTATTAGACAAATTTAATTTGATTAATTAATTAATTAATTAATTTGGTTAATTAATAATTAAGTGACAAACCAAGATACATCATTTTGTGTGAGATAAAGAACTGAAGCATCTAAGTTTCTGTCTTTCTAAAAAAATTGCCAGAACTTATGCCAACCTACATAATTTCATACAAAGATTGATAAATTTGGTGGAAAGCATACTTCCGACGGCCTTAGAAAAGGTTATTAGTAAAATAACTCGAGAATGTATATATCAGTTACTAATTGTAAGTAATGCATAATGTGCACTCCTTTATGCAAAGTTGCCTGAATTTTATATACGCATTAAAATCTTTTAACTTCAATCCCACATTGTTTTCTAAATTTATAAGACATATCATTATAATGCTTGGGAAATCAGTACTTGAAAGTATATTAATGTTCGGAAATGAATTCACGAGAAAAATGCGGAACAAATAAGTTTAATTTAACTAATGGTATTTGCAGTCTTTCAGATAGGTTTATTGAAATTTTATTTGTTTGGTATACAAACGCTTTATTTTTAGAATCAGAATTTAAACTTGAGTACAATACAGGGAGATTATTTCAACACAATTCATGTAAATGTTATTGCGATCAAATATTGAGGCCACTTTATTTTATATAAATTTTTAGATTATAGGAATTTTAATAATTTGTAAACAATTTCTGCAGCGACATTTTTTTACAGCGTTGATCGATATTGTGCCGTATGTTTCATCATGATATTTTATCTTGTAATATTTTTAAGATTCATAAGTTTTAGATTTTCAAAAATTTAAGATTTTCCTTTCTATAACTTGATATTTCTGATACCATTAATATTTAAAGATGTAATATAATATGCTTTATCATGCGTTATATTTAAAATCGATATCATTTCATTTGCTTGCAAAAATAGAACTCACTTATATGTGATTTTTTTTTTTGCGTTATCAGTTCAAAATATATTATAAATTCAAACTTAAATTTATAAAAATTTCATTTGACTCTTTTATTTTATTTTTATATTGTTTTGAAATCAATTTTTATTTAATCACGCGAAAGTTGGATTTCTATGAATTAAGAAGTGGTGATATAAATAATTTTTTTTCTACTTATGGATTTGATATTTTCAAATGATTCTCGATGCATTATTTAGAGCAAGTGTGCAAGATTTGAAAGATGCATTGTCTTTTTAATGTGCTCATTTACCTATCTGTTACAAAATGAACATTTTTTAGTATTTGTTCCTTTTAAAGTAGCAAGGCAGTTTTCATGATATAAACAAAATTTCAGAAACTTCGGCTTTCCATTCTGAAATGCTTTTTTGAACTCAAAGAAAGTTTTATGATGGACCCCTAATAAAAAAATCTAATAACTCTCTGGTATTTGAATTAATATTTCTCCTTGCTCCTGTTAAAGAAAGAAAATATGAGTCGATAGGAAGTTGGAACTTAACTGGGAAAATTATTGATTCATTTCGCCTTTCGGAAGTTCGAAAAGTTAAGAAATATAATTTTTATGAAGCATTTTATAAAAAGATGAAGCCAAGACCATAAATTATGTATGTTTTTAATTGCTATTTTAACATTACTGAAAGTTTTTCTGAAATTTGAAAAATATTGCATTATGAAATAACGTTCAAGTACACGAAGAATTTTTTTAAAAGTGTTTAAAGTAGAAGTTTCATGAATTTCAGTTTAAAAAAAAAATTCCTGCCATTGAAATAAAGATCTAAACCAAATATCTTGAAATCCCAAATTGGTCATACATTTGTTTTATTCTACTTTGATGCAATTTTTTTTGTGTGTGTGTAAAAGATCTTTGATTGCCAAAATATGTTACAAATGATTATTTCACTTAAAAAATATGAAATAGAAAAAGTAGCTTTTTCCCAACTTTTACAGCGCATAGAATATGTAAAGCCATGATTTCCCAATTGTAGAGTATAGTGTTTTCTTAAGTTTATGCTATGGTTATCTTTAAGCTTGTACTATAATTAGTGGAAGTGTTAAAGAACCTTAGATTTATTGGGGAAATGCCAGTTTTTAATTCTTCGTTCGGCTCCAAATCGTCTTCTTCTTTGCTAATACACAGACTGTCTCAGGCTGATGTTCAAATAATTTAGCCAATTCAATAACTAATCATAAAATACTACGTTCCGCCAATGCAATGAAAGCGATTACAATAATAACAGTTTCGTAAATCTTGTAAATTTTAAGCATCGGTATTTCCTATTTTTGGATATGAACGTCTCTTTGATATTTGACTATAACAGTATTACCTGGTTTTCATAATTTTCAAAGGACTAGACGGATAGAGGTATAAACTAAGAAGAAACGGAAAAACAGGAAGTCACTTTACATTGAGAACTCTTATAACATTTTTTTAAGGTTTATTTGAAGTTTTTATAGGATGAAGATGCTTCTTGCAAGCAGATTGAAGTCTATTCTAGAAAAATGTCAGGATGCTTTTTCTAGTATCATGCGATAAATTAGTTACTCCACTGTGATAAGTTAGTCTTTTGATGACAATTTCATAGATTAACTTTAAGAAGAAGATGCTGATATTCTTGTTGAAAATCACGTGTCGCTGCATTTGGCACCTGATTATTATGAACCGATTTTTTTTTCACTTCTTCCATACAGAATAAAATATAGCAAAAAAAAAAATGTAATCGAGTTTGTAAAATGTTGTCATGTCTTTTAGAAAAAAATAATTTTGTAAGACTACATAAATAGTTCATGGATTTGTTTTAAGTAAAGTTTAAATTAAAAAAAAAAAACCCAAATGCTCTAAAATAATTCTTAAGTTGTCATCTATATTGTTTTATGTGCATGAGTACCGATGTTATGAACTTTTGATCAATCTCAAATGATGCTTTAACCAGAAAAGGTAGATGCAGAAGAAATCTTGGAAATGAGAAGAAAATGACTCCATGCTTAAATGCACACACACATACTATTTGTCAAGACTATATTATGTAACGTACGTAACTATCTGGTATTGCTGGTGAAGTTTTGGATGGTTTAAAAATAAATCTACATAGCAATTATGTTATCGCTATAAATAAAATTTGGGTGTACAAATTTTATAGACAGCTAATAAAATGAATGATTTATTTTATTGTAATAATCATTAAAGTTTGATCTCAGAATTTTGATGAAATATCACATTTTAGGTCTCCTTGTTAATGAAAAAAGTTTTTTTTTAGAATTATGTTTGTCTTTGAACTCGATAATTCTTAAATGAAGTAGAATAGACAAATGGCATGGTATTTACTTCTAAATTGCTGATCTCAATCAAATTTTGATCACACTTTTCCAAAGGGTTGAGTGTCTGTTGTATTGTTAATTCGTGACTCAACGTAATAAGTCAAAAAGCAATAACATTGGGATTTTCACTCTCGAAGGTAGAAAGCTGTAATTTTTAATTGCATCATATTAAAAGTAATGTATAAAAATTAATTAACTAATAAAGTTTCTGTCACGAAAATCTTGATAAAAGCTCTGAATGCTATATGACTTTTATCTCTAGTGTTTTAAATTGCCTTTAAGTTGGAAATAGACATCGTCACTAGTTTGTAACTTGAGTATATTACAGCCACGCAATCTTTAAAATTGGCCCTAACACAAAGAAAACAATAGAGCATGCCTAGTTTGGAAAGCAATACGTCGAGTCATCATTTTTGAAATTGCCGCTTTTGTTAATTAGCATTAAAGATATCCAGCAGGTTTCCTCCTTTTAAAGCTTGATGATAGGTTTCTTGTTTTGGATTGCTTGCGTAAAGAGTGAGCCTTAAAAATTTATGGCTGATAAGTAATGAAAGAAACTGGATTTTCCGGCCTTGAATGATTCCGCTTTGTTTAATATCGAAAACTGAGAACTAAAAAGCTAAGGTGAAGTAAAATTTAAACTAACCCAATGTTTTTGTTGTGGGGTCTGTTCATGTAATTAAAATTCAAGAGTTTTTAATTCTTGATTCTGTTTCTAAATTATAATTAGACCTAATTATTCATCCAAGAAACACTGCCATTTTATGAATTGCGGTTCTTTATTGTAATTGTAACTGTAACCATGTATAGTTTGTTGTACAAAATTCTGCTAAATACAATTCCATTGCACAACAAATTACTTGTGCAAAAATTCAGTTTCAGAAACTTTTTTCGATAATGTTAACAAAAAACAATTTTATTTCAAAATGCTTATTATGAGTTAGTTGCCAATCTCATGAATATGCCTTGTTACTGCAACTTTGAAAAAAATATAATTTTTTGACATTTTTGTTAATACGCCTACTATTGTAGGGTTTCATTTTTCCAATTATCATGCAGGTTGTTAGATATGATACATTATTTTTATCGAAAAAAGCTGTTTTTTTATTTTTATCTTCAATACTATTCAATTTGTCAACATTTAGTGTAGAATCTGTGTTGATATGAATATTTTTTATATGTCTTTAACTTTACGCTTACAATTCGTACGATATGTTTAAATTATATAAAATAAAGCATTATATTAGACTAGATAACACTTCAAACATAATATTATGTGAAAGATTTGATGAAGAAAACCTAATTATGAATAGAGATTTTATAATTTTAGCATGTTATCATGCATTTAAAAATGTGTTTTTATTTATAATATTTAAATTTTGTCTTCAACAATAAATAAACACAAATAAAAAAACACACATTAGTAAAATACCATAATCAAATCACAAGCATAAGAAAAATACATGTAGCTGCGCATTTTATTTGGCCCCAATTTTTCAACAGGAAGTACTTTCCAAATATCGATTTCATTATATTAGGTTATCCAGCTGAGTAACAGGTTGTTTTGCCCTGATATTTTGCAAGTTTTATGAATAAATATAAATTATTTAAACACCTGCATCATCATTTCATGCATGATGGTAAATACATTTTCCAACTTAGAACAGCTGCTTTTTTTTTCTTTTGTATTGCCGGAACACAACTGCGTTCGAATAACTTTTTGTCCTTATGTGACATATTATTCCTTATTTAATGCATGATTATTCACATACCGTAGCTTTGCGGTTGAAAGTCATTTATTATAGATAAAACTGTAAGTGCTTGTTAAAATGGATTTGTAAATAATAATAAAAAAAATTGATACGATAACAGCAAGATATAAGAAACTAGATCCATAAAATTTGGTACACAGCTTTAGCTTTTAACGTGTATGTCGTTATCAAATTTTGAAAAAAATACGGCAATGAAGTGAAGATCTGCCGTTTTATACATCTGAAAGCATGCAAATAGTATTATTCAAAAATTCAGTGGTTTGGATGTATGAAATTTGATATTTAATATTGTTTCTAAATTTTTAATTCTTTGACAAATTTCTATTTAAATTGATCGACAAAAGGCATTGGTCGACAAAATACATATACGAAAACTTATGTGAAGAATTTTGAAAATAAAAATCTGACTACTTACATTCGTTCACGGCTTTAATTAAGATATGCAATTTTTATGCTGGGGTGGGTGGGGAGGCGGAGAGGCATAATATCTTTATTAGGAAGTATGCCAGAAAATTTTGAGGAGACCAATACTACCGTATGACTTTTTCTTAAAAAAAAATCGATTTTTTGCTTAAGATAAGTTTCCTTTAAAAGAAAAATTTTAATGCGAAATAGCAACGTTGACGTAACTTAGTAAACATCATATTACAACTTAACCGCTTATTCTAAACCATTAATGAAAAAAACAACATTCGAATGCGTTTTGAAAAAAACATATAAGAATGAACTACACAAATACAATTTCTAAAGTGAGAATGTAGCTATTCAAACAATGGTATTTTTTTAAAAGTTCAAGGTTTCTGTCCCAGGTTCTTGACGTTGTTTTCTTCCCGTACATTTCGGTGGGATCATGAGTAATCTCAGACCCTTAACGATATCTACGCAAGCTACACTTCTCCATAAATTTGCAGAGACATTCACGGAAAGCATCCATTCAGAAGTTTCAATTGGACTGCTGACGTCATACTGAGTGTTTGTGTATTGTTGCGTTCAGAAGACTGGTTCTGTGAAACTCTGAATGAATATGTAGAATGCAGTTTCACCTTACAGTTCGGTAAAACAACACACATACTCCAAAACGTATGCGTAAACCAGTGTTGAAAATATATTTTGAAAGAATATGCTTATGTTGTTATTTCTCAATGATCTATATAGATTTGTAGGGACTCGCAAACAATTTCTTCATAAACATGCACTCGTTTTGTTTGTATCAGTTAGCAGTAAATAATGTTCTTTATGTTACAGTTTCTTTTGTAAAAATATTTAAATTTCAGGGCATGTATTAAGGCACTTAATATATGCGGACATATTGTGCAAAAGAAAAAAAATTACTTTATTAGGAAATCAAACAGTTATTATTCAACTATTTGTATTATTTATTGCACAAAAAACAAACAAACTCGGAATTGGAATAAAATGCTAGTCTCAACCTAGAAGAAAAATATGTATTCTATTCATGATTTCAGATTTTCTGTATGAATATCAATTAATGTTAAATGAATGAATTAATGATAAATTTATTAATGAATAAGTTAAGGAATTACATCATAAATTCATTAACTTATTTTCCACGTATAGTAGTTTATTTTTTTGCACAATTCCAATTGAATTGACATAATTCCTTTCAGTTATTGAAATCTTACTACTTATGAATTCATCATTGTTTCTATGTTTATGATTACAACTTACAATTTATTCAATCATTGCAATTATAAATAAATGGATTGCATAAAAATGCAATTACGGGGTGAATTTTTAGTTAATAGCGATTAAAATGTGCTTTAATGCAAAAGTTTTTAAAAAATGAAGTTTAAAGTAACGAAGAGTTTTTAAAATTTTGAGAATTGCATGATTTTTTAAATTTTGTTCTAAATAAACTGATGGGCCTATAATATAATATAATATAATCTGCTAAAAGGTACTGCATAATTATAAATATTGAAAATTGTGCGCTATATATTTATACTAATATCATGCTACAAATGAAGGCAAATAATTTGCAGCTGTAATGGCCTAGTTTTTCATTATTTCTCTTTTTATAGTTTGAATTTATTTTCAAACGCGTTAAAAATTTAAAGTATTCTACTCCAAATGTTGATGTTCTCTGAGAAAATGTATTGTGATCTTGAATGGTATAAATTAGTAGAAGTTTAATATGATCTTTAAAAAACACAATTATAATGCATTCATACGTTGAACTATTTCAATACGAAGAATAACATAACATAGTTGTTCTTAATTGAAGGGAAAACTATTGTAAATACGATATTTGCATTGATATCTCTTACTCTCAAGAAAATCTGTTAAAAGTGAAAATATTCTTATTATTCGTCTATAAATGAGATTTTCAAAAAGAGCTACAAAGTTAAATCAGTGGACACCAAATTTGCTTTTATCTTCTTGTCAAAGGATACATTTTTTTTTGTTTGTTATATACCTCGATCTGGATATGGCTCGGAATGAAACATGCTCATCGATTTGTTGCTACTTTGATCATATTCGTTTCCGCCACTAGAGTGTCTGATTTTATTTGCATAATCTACCATGTGGTTGCTTCACAGCGGCATATTGTGTAAAAGCACCTGCTACCATTTAAATGATGGTGACAGGTGGTGGGAAAAGCTGTTGAAATCATATTGGCGTTAAATAAAATATTTTTATAACTTGTGAGACGCTAAAAGTATTAAAAGGTCGAATGCTTCAACGAATGTAAGGACATTATTCTTTCTTATCTTAAATTTCTTTTCTTTTCTTTTTTTCCATCAGCAGTTTCAAAATTCGGCAATGAAAAGCAAATCATATTTGGAAGTAGCTATCGCAATTAGGAGCATTTTATGGATTTAGTTTTCGCTGCGGAAATTTCTGAGATGTTTCAAATATTATGCAAACTGAATCAATCAGTACCAATATGTGTCAATATAGAAATTTATAAAATGTAGTAACTGTTTGCGGATTTTTTTTTTGCAATATTTTACTAAAACAACTATAATTCTAAATGAGCATTTTGAAGTTGTTGTTAATTGAATAACTATGATCGTTTGAAGTTTAAATAGGGTAATAGGCTAGGGAAAAAATTTAAACAAACAATTCCTCATCAGAGTTGGATTATATTTTTTAAAGAGTGTACATTTATTTATTATTTGATAACTCGAAATATTTTTCATTTTAAAAAAGGAAATATTTTTCATTTTCTTTTATTAAGATGATTTTTACCTTAATACAATGTTTCTGAATCCTATGCTGTGAAGTAAAATTTATATCTGTTATCTAATTAATTATTCATTAGTTAGATAACAGATATCAAATATCTGTTATATTCATATATTAGATAATATAGGAATCCAATTATTCTTATATTAGATAACAGATATTTATATCTGTTATTTAATAGAAACATCATTAGTTAGAGGTCTCTATTCAAAGTTTTTTCTTTCGTTGATAATTTTTGTTTGAAACATAGACTTTCTAAAACGTATGCTTTTAAAGAAATGTTTTGCAAGTTATTAAATTTCGGTATGCAATAGCTTCTGGCAATCAAAATGCTCTTCAAAAGTATTTAGCATTCTTCAACATTATATTTCAGTTTAAGCCGTTCTCAAGAAAGCTAAATGCCAAGGCATTTGTTTCTGATGATGACAAATAATAATAGTTTTTCTTGACAAGATTTGAAGTCCTTGAATCACAACGTTGATAATAGTTACACATTCAGGGTAGCAAATCCACGAATCCAGCTCTTATTAACTGTGACATCATTTTCACAATCTGACGCCACTTTTTAGCTTCCGAATCTTTGTCGGATTGTTCAAAGAACTACAGTTTTAAAGACCGAAGCTTCTGTCTTCAAGTCGCAACAGATCAAAGAAGCGACTGTAGCAAATAGTTCTCAGCGAAGTAGATTTCTGGAATAGTAGCTTTGTGTAGATATTTAGAATACAAAGAAACTAAGAAAGGTCACTACACTTTTGACTATGTTGGTATCGGCATTTTAGCTGCTGTTGGGTACTATCCAAGACACTCTTTAGACAGTTAATACTCTTACTTTTTTTCATGCAGTGGATGAGTTCCGTAAACGGAAGCAGATGCGGAATGTAGGCTGACTTAGAACGTTTCAGGACCAATTTAACCCCCGGCAGCTGACAACACAGATGATACACATCATGAAAACACTCATTTGTTGTATTAAGAAACGGGGATGCGTTTTCGTTCTGGATCGCAATGGAATGAAAATGTGGATTGTCATCGTCTGATAATTGCTGTCATGCTGATAAAAAGTGTCCGAGGAGAACTTTGATAAGGACTTATGTCAATAATACGAAGTGTTTTCGATAAAGTATGTGTTGGAAAGTTAGACTTTTAAATGTGGAGATGTAAAACAGGTAGAATAAAATAGAAATGAGATCTTTTAAAATGTATATCATATTAGCTGCCTGCCTTTAGTGACCATCTAATTTGCAAATATTAAAAATCGCAAAAATTTTCAATTAAATGTTTTATATTGCATGGTCTTAATCATTTTCTTAAGCAAATATTTTTAAGCTTCAAATTTTGAAACTCATATTTTCAAACTATTTTGGAAGTCTTATATCATTTTATTCATTATACTATGAATTTCCCCTACTTCCTGTCAACTCCTCTAAAATTTCAATTTTAACTTGAATAAATTTCATTTAATATAAAAACTACTTTGCTGAAACGAAATATAATTTTTAAAATATGAATATAGAAAATAGAATCGTTTAGCACTGAAGCTAACGTGAGATTTGAAATTTTGTGTAATAAATTTTTTTCTAATTCAACATATTCGATTTACTTTAATAAGAAAGTTTTAAAGTGACAAGAACGATAATATATTTTCATATATCCGCTTATATAAAGAAAATAGCAGTAATTTTTAAAAGAAAAGTACTTATTTTCTAACTTTTCTAACTTTGGTACTAACTTTTCTTCCGTGCCTACTTCTGAAATTAAATGTGAAAAAAGTTGCCAAATGTACAAAATTTCAAAATATTATAAGTTCTTATAACTATTAAAGACTAGTCACTAAAGTTGCCTAGTCTGCAACATTTGTTGTCGAGATTTAATTCAAGGTTAATTGTTTTTATTTTACCATCGTTAGTCTTCAAATAACTCTTTAATGAAATTCAATTTAATCAAAACATGTATCTGGAGCAAAATTTCAAGATTTGCTTGGCAGCAAATGAGACATTAAAATTTCAATATCTTGATATTATCTCGAATAATGATTGTTTTTGATGATTGATACATCCGGAAATTTAAGTAAATACGAGATCCTTTCAGCTCATGTAAACAAAATTAAATACAGAATGTTACGAAATTTTTTATTCTGTTTGTTTAAAACTTCAAGATACTTTGGGAAATATTTTTTAATTCATTTCCGATTGACTCTAAGAGGCTGACTGTGTCGCAGCATTTGGATTTTAATTTTCTTATTTGTATTGAGCTGCTTTTTTTCTCAGAAGCATTCAACTTATGTTTATTTGGTCTAAATTTATAAATTCTTTTCTTTCTCTTTAAAATTAATCTCTTGTGCCTAATGTTTTTTTAAAAGTTTTTCAAATCATGTTTCGCTTGAAAGATTATATGAACAGAGTGTCCGTAATAATATAACCTAATAGACAATTTTTAAACCATTTGAAACAGTATATACTCTTAGTTTAGAAAATACACTAAATGATTTAAACAATGATATTTTATTTTGTTTTGTTCAATAAATAAACTTCTGAAATAATCATGAATTCTACATTTTATTCAGTTTTTTGTTCTTTCGAATCATATTCATTAAATATTGACACTTTAACTTGTAAATTAAAAAAAATGCTTCAATATTCGGCGACCAAATTTGATCAATTTATGAAGCTTTGGATATAATTATTTTAGAACAATCAATTTTATTATTTTAAGCGAATCAACCTTGAAGGCGTTAATTATTGAATTTTTTTTCGAGTCGATCAATAGAGTAGTTTAAAAGCGAGCGTTTTAATAAATTTATGATATTCAGATTTCCATAAATCAGCCAGTTTTAGTAGCAAAAAAGTATACCTTTTTTCAAAAAATGCTAGTATATCAAGAATATTTCATATATGACTCGTAGCACTGAGTATCAACAAAAATATTTAAAATCCGCAATTCATAAGAGCATATATTGGCTCAAATTCCCTGAAATATAATTCTTCACTTAGATTATTTATTCAGTTAGAGGTATAAGCCTATTACTAATGGTTTAAAAATAGCTATTTGGCCCGATTAAAGTGAATATACACTATATATAAACTATGATTACCTTAAATGATACATAATCATTGAATTAAGGATATTGAAAAGTCATAGGAAATATTTCTTGCATATAATTTTCTAGAAAATGTCATGTTTATATTCATTTCAATTCTGTACATATTCATTTCAATTCAATACACAATGAAAATTATATTAACTATAGTTTGTAGTGAATTAATTTAATCTTTTAATCTGAGATTTTGTCAACGCGATGACAAAACGCTAATAAATTGCTCCGAGATGCACATTTTCATCTTCCAAATTATATATGGGTTAAGTTTTATAGTGCTAGGTGAAACGGCTTATACTGTAGAGTGCCAACGCACACACACACTGGTAAAATTGTTAATCTAAGTTATAAAATTGTTGATTTAAGTAAAAAATCAAGAATAAATTAAATTTTTTTTAGTAACTTAAGGGTTTGAAAAGGAAACATGAAATAAGTACAATGATTTCGGTTGCTTAAATATGTTGTATGAAACTAGAAATTCGAAAAAAGAAAAATGGAAATATTAGAAACTGAGATCTGTTACAAAGTACAAAGTACATTAATAAATGTTTTCAGGTTTTATATATAAATTTATATTCCTTGTAATGATTTTTTTATGAATGTGTGATTATTGAAATACCGAGTGACCTAAATATCGTATTCCTTGCAAATAAAAAGAAAATGATGAAATTTACGGTCGATAGTTCAGTAGGGACAGTCATTAAATCAAACAAAAAGATACAGTTAAATAGATGATCAGAAATGTTTTTGGTATATGATTTCTATATCTTCAACTTTGAGATTTTTATGCATGAAATAGTAGCGCACAGTGAGGCCAATAAACCAAGAGGCATGATAATGATAATTCTTAATTTGGATGCTCTTTTTGTACTTTTTTGCTGTAAGATCCAGATTGGTTTTGCGTAAAAGTTCTAGTTTTATATATATGTATATGTTCAATTTATGTTTAAATTACTAAATTATTTCCAAAAGATTTATTGTATTCAGCTTCAAGTGATAATGAAATAGCTGATGAAATTTATTGATAAGCTTAAAATTCTTTATAAATTCTGATCTTTAGCAAGCATTTTCTAAATTTTTATGAAAAATTTTCATTAATACCCGCACTTTTCCCAAATTGTTTTTAAAATTCAATGCAGCAATACAAGTTTGCTTATCAACATAAATCACTTTAATAAGAGTCGTAATCTAAATCGTCTTAAAATTTTGTAAAGAAAAATATTTAGTTAAACAGATTATCACTTAAAAATTGAGTATTATATGGAATGAGTGGATTCTGTTATACACATTAAGAAATGAGAATTTTTTCTCACCATATACGTGCTATGGATAAAAAAAGAAAAACTTTTTCTAGAATCTAAATATTAAATCGGCTAAATGAATATGAACATAGAACTATGTTCAAAATAATATTATAAGCGACGAAAGATGGGTATATAATCTTTCAATGTCTTCTAATGACAAAAAAAAATCATCAATAGGCCATCAATATCCTTTTTGAGTTCAATATTTTATTATGATGGTACTGAGATTTTCAAAACATACTTCATATTATTCTCAACTCTGAACGCTCCATAGACGATGACTCATGATTTCCGGTGACTCATTCACTCTCTTTGATGTTCCCGCCTCTTGGAATAATGACAAAAACGACTTTTGTTAAAAGCGTAAACACAAGATTGGGAACGCCTTTTGGGTTCCAATCGATTTTTTCCCCTGAATACAGTCCTCCCCTCAAAATGAGTATCCTGGGGCTTCAAAGCAACCATGAACCCTAACGGAGCCTCTTTAGGGTACAAAAAGGTTACGCACGTGTCGCTCGTGACATGCGACAACTAGGGTGACAGTTCCCTGGTGGCGAGAATGTTTGAGACATTTAAAGAATAGTTATTGCTCCTTTCCCCTTTTATGTTTATCCCCTGTTGCTTTTCTCATTTATTTTTATCACAGAAATTGAGTAACCCCGTCTAAGATGTATTTGAGTTACTGAAGAATAAATAACAACCAAAAAGAAAATGGGAAAATAAAAAGAAAGCAAAAAAGAGACACGTGCTCTTAAAGAAGGATTTATGCATTATATTCATTACTTAAACAGAAAACTATCAACTTCCCGTTTTCTTCAAGTTTAAAACTGATGCGAGGACATTAAATTAATATCATGTTTAGGAAGATCCGCAAGGGCAAATTTTGGACGGATATTCATCACAATTTGAATCATACTGATGAAAAGAATGTAGCTTGAGCCAGCATCTTTTCACCAAACTTCAATATCACAGGAAAGTTAAAGAAACAGCAAGTCCACACATACCAGGTATTTTTTATGAATCAGGTTCTGAATCCCAAGTTCCCCTTTCCTGAACCAATGATAGTGCCAACAGTCAATCGACTCCGGAAGAAACTATATCGAAAATATTATTTGGTGTTACAGTATTAGAACTCTATTTTTCTTTGTGTATTTGTACTGGAGAATTGACAAAAGGAAGTGTTTTGTTATATTTGTAAAACGTTTGTTATTAGTTAGACAACACGGTGGCAAATGATTAAAAATATTTCATCATATAAATTCGTTCAAGTTTTAAAAGAACATTGAATTCAAAGTTTTGACTGCATTTTTATTGTTGACAATCATTCTCTTTCATATAAATTTGAATTCCCGCCTTGAACAATCTTGTTATCAGAACGTCGGAGCATTTAATAGAGTTTGGAATGGTTTCTGGCTAACATTTCTCTTTTGTATAAAACAAATCGATAAACAAAGAAAATGGATGTTTCAAATATGACATAATCCGAAGTATCTTTTCCATGACGTCTGATAATGGTTTGAAATTGCAAGATCCGTCTTTCATAACTCTTCATCAAGGCATTAAAAGGGGACAAATCAAAATCGTACGGCATTTTGAGATAAGTGCTTCAATTAACTTTGAGAAGTATGCGCCTGTTACAAAAAGATGTCTGAAATTTTCCTTTAAGTTTGATTGATGTGATTTTATTGTATTATCCATTTGCACAAATTCAATCCTAGCAGACATCCTAATTTCATGATCCATCCCATTTTGCACATCCTAGTCCAAATGTTGGAGTCATTCACAAAGAGAAGGCTATGTGAAATGTAATAATAATGTAGTATCAACTTATGATTTTTATAAATTTTACTTCTGAGCCTAAATATATGCTTGTGTCAACATTTTCTCAGAAGAGGGCATAAATGTCTGTGTAGAACAAATGTATAAAAACGGAAAATTGAAATACGGTACACTCCCGAGTGTCTGTTTCACGACTATCCGGCTTCCATACTATCCTGCCTAGTTTTCTTTTATCGTATTGAAATGAGGAAGGAGAGACGTTGCATTGGCAACACTGCCAAGGCACTAGAAGCCGGCATCTGCCATCATCCCCCTACATGTCGTGTGCAAAATACAAGTTGTGACAGGAAAAGCGCTTTCTTTTTCATTTATCAGTGAAAAATAAAATCAGTTTAAATTAATTTTTTAAGTATTAGGCCTACGATTTGCGTTATTGTTTTGTTCATGTTTCCTGCATTTAAGTCAGGCATCGTAGAATTTATGTTAAAATGCGAACAATTTATACCCTTTAACATACTTTTTCACTAATAAATTCTTGAAACGTGCAGTACAGGGTATAAACTATCAGTACAGAGCTTTCTATTTTAAATCGACATGTTACAGGCAACTGCTTCTATGATTCTCCAGGCCGCGTCCGCTTCCATATTCTATGAGGCTTAAATCAGTGATTTTTGATATAACAACTTTCTCTTCTGTTGTTGGTGGGCAAAGAAGTGATTATCAGTATTTTTGTTATCAAACCTGCCTTCTGTCACATTAAGTCGGATGCTCAGAAGTGTACTGTATTTATATTAAACTGAACAACCTGTTTGAGGATAATACTTGTACCATCATTTTGTGATTTTCTTTTGAAGAATAAATTTGAATTTATTCATATTTTGAATGTAAAATTCGCTTCAGTCAGGTGCAATTTATGCACACTATTTACACGGGCATAATGTTGTATAAAGTGCACATGTAATAAGCCATTAGTGCTGTAATAACAGGATATTTTATTTTGCGGATGACTTGGTATATATATTTTATTTAAAGAATTGTTCATCAAACTATGAAGATTTCAGTCAGAGGAGGAAGACACTCAAGAGGAACTAAATTCTCTTTTTTAATCAACCTGTTGATAGTTTTATTACGATAGCTTGTTGCTGAAAGAGGCCGTTATTTATTTGACAGCTGTTAAGGCCGTCTAATGTTTCTTTTCTGAATTTGCCGTTATAAAAGTTAAATCTGTAATTTCATACTTCCCCCGCCTTAAAATCTGATTCCGTTTATCATACAAAGAGTTGTCTTTTTATTGGGATATTATAAACACCTTTTAAAGAGGTATGGAATTTCAAGACTTTTGCTGTTGTAAATGCAAACTTATGAACTTACTGGAAGGGATCGTTGTGGAAATACGTGGAAAACTTAGTCTCGTATCTTAACTGAGATTCTTAATTTCTCCTCTTCGTTAGCTAGCATGCATGTAAGACAATATCCGAAGTGTATTTTATCCAGAGAAGCACAATTCGTTGTTACAATTTCTTTTTCTTTTAAATGTATCAATTCGAAATTCTAGAATGAGTTGGACAATGCTTGTTAACATTCGGGGGAAAAAGAATTGTATTTCGTAAAGCTGAAAATTCTTTGATACCACAAGTCGTTCCGCCCACACTGACAGAGTTTAAGCAGGAAGCACATTGTGACCCTCCCTATGTTTATACATCTCCACAAAGTATGTTATGCTACGCTTCGTTGGTCTATTTTAATGAGATTTGCAACATTTCTCAATGGAACTTATGTTTACGATCCAGGAAAAGCAATATGCAAACTGTAAGATCTGGTTTTGCGAAATCTTTGAGTAGATTTTATGTCTGGTTAATGACGAAACATAAAATTGCTGTTGAAATAGATGCATGGAACAAAGAGTGCATACAGTAAGAATGAATACATTTCTGCTATTTTTGGTAATATTCCCATTTTTATTTCTGTGATTTTCAAACTATTCGGATATTGATTAAATTGAGTGCTCTCTTTTTCCTTTTGTTATTTCTTTTGATGAAGTTCAAATTTTTATTATTATGTATTCGTTCAGCAGATTTTATGCTCAATTATGTCTAGAAATTGTTGTTAAAATAGATAAATAAGACACTCGAGTATACTTGGAGAGAATGGAATTAAATTTATGTTTATTTTGATTCCCGATTTCAGATATTTTTTATTATTTTCCAAATCTGTTTTGTAGATAAGTTAACTCTTTATTTCTTTCTGTTCTTTCTTTTCAACTAGTAAATGTCTATTATTATATAATTCTTGTGAAGATTTTACATCCTGATGCTGTTCAGTTAAACACATGGAATAATAGATGGATGAGTAATGATGAATTTCAGAGAATTTTGGTCTTATCTTATTATTAATTTAGTGTCTTTCAAAGTATTCGTTTTTGAAGATATATTATCTTCCTTTTTGTCTATTATTTCATCTAATCTCTACCATCTTCTATCTGACTTGTATTGTGAAATAATTAAGCACTTTTTAAAATTATATTATTGACAATGGAAATAAACTATTTCTAAAGTAGATATTTAGAATTTAGAGTAGATTAGATTCGAAAAATAGTTAAAGGAACTTTCTACTAATTTAACCTAACTAAGCAATTTGGAAATATTTCCAAACATATATTTTGTTAGCTGTTATCACAAGTACGACAGAAAAAATTGTAATACTATTATTTAATACCATTAATAATTATATTGATGGCTTTCATAGTTTACTGAAAAACAGATTAGAATAGTTGTATATTAAACGATATACTTTTGAAATAATAAAATCGAAATGTATAAAATGATGGTCAATTCTTGACTGTATAAGTGCCTCCAATTTCTGCATATTTCTATCCTATTTTTTATCTACGGAATCCCATGTTTTAATTTTGGAATTTCCAGTTTTTCAAAATCTATCCTTTAAATAAATGTAGTTTTTTTTTTCGGTAAGATTATAAATCTGTCTATTGAATTTCTTCTGCAATGATATGCTCTAAGAGTTTTTTTTTTCACGTTTTCACTAAATGTATGCTTAAACAACAAATGGTTAGTGATTTACATCAGAATTTTCTCTGTTAGATGCTCTTACATTAAATGAATGACAATGAAAGATAAAAGTTATAAAAGTGTATATAAAGCTATACGCAGATGCTTTTCATGGTAATTTTGGGAATTCTAGCTTATTGATAATTTCAGCATGGGAGAAAAAAAAAAGAATGATCAGTTTGAAGTTAGAATTAATGGAAAAAAAAGAGAGTTAAACTTCTAAAATTTTATCATTTGATGTTAAAACTGAAGTAATGACTTCTCTGCTTAAACTGCAATTGGCAATTTAAGCATGTACAAGTAAGTGTATTTACCTTATAAAGTTGTAAATTTATTAAAATTTATAATTGCTCTTGGATTTTTAAAAATTATATATTATACGATACTTTTATTCTTAAGAATACTTATATTTAATTTTTAATATTCCAAATCAATCTCAGATTTGGAAAGATTTATATTTTCAAATAATCACGAAAAGTTCTTTGCTTTTTTCTAGAGCCAGCTGAATTTAGCTGTGATATTAATTTTGTACATAAACAAGATATAAATCAATTTTAATAACTTATAAATTCTGACACTATAAAGACTTTTCATAAAAAATTATCAGATGAATTAGTTATAAAATAAAAGTTAGAAGCAATGATTATTAAATAAAAAACAATTTCAAGTAAAAACTAACAATTGTGGGATAGTATGGTTGCATCAATGTTTATTTTTTTCTCTAATGTGAAATATAGAAATAGAAATGAATATTGAACTCCGAAATGTGGATGATTTTTTAGCTTTTTTAGACCTC
This sequence comes from Argiope aurantia, assembly GCA_026543865.1. NCBI lineage: Eukaryota > Metazoa > Arthropoda > Arachnida > Araneae > Araneidae > Argiope > Argiope aurantia. Next base: position 70,277 of record JAPMOR010008022.1, on the reverse strand, counting down.
TCTGAATGTGGAAAAACTATTTAAACTGATTTCTTGAATGCTAAATTATGCATGTGATTCTTGCACCAAAGTTTCGATCTCCATTAAGTTCTTAACTGAATTCATAAAAAAATAGTTTTCTTAACGCCTACTCTGTTTTCTTACATAGTACCTACCACAAAGCAGTATACAGTATATTCCCGAGTATCCGTTTCGCGATTACCCGGTATTATCCGGTCTAGCTTTCTTTTATTTTAATTAAATGAGAAAGGCAAGGCGTCTATTAAGTCATTTATTAAGGACTTTTTCAAAACCTAAAAACTGTAAGTTTTGACTTTTATCTTAGGGTTACCTATCTGTGTAATCAGTAGAAAATAAATCAGTTTAAACAAATTTTCTTAAGAATTAGGCCTGTGATTTACACTAATGTTTTGTTTATATTGCCGCATTGAAGAAAGACTGTCGAATCTCCATGGCCGAATGGTCATGGCACTGGTCTTTTGATCAAGAGACCTGGGTTCGAATTCCGCTAGAGACACTGAGATTCATGGTATATGTAAATACTTAATTCCTTGATTTTCTCTTATTTCATGTTCCAGAAGATACTGGACATTTCTTTAGTTTACCAGACAAGTGTTCTGGACTTTTCTTACTGTCTCCAGAAGAGTATTCTGGAACTTTCTCTGCTTATATAAAAGCAGCAGATTTGTCAGTTACTGTATTCTCAGTTCTGAGTTCAGTTAGTAAATTGGTTTAGCTCTACCTCTTGTGTGTGTCATTAAGCTCTAGACTAAAGTATCTACGTGACAATATTTCCCACTTTTCAGTTAGACATTACAGAATTTATGTTAAAATGCGGACAGTTCATATCCTTTAACTTACTTTTTCTCTAATAAATTATTGAAACATTCTGTGCAGTGTATTAACATATATAAACTACCAATACAGAGCCTTCTATTTTAACTCTATACATTACCGACAACTATTTCTAAGATTCACCAGGGCGCAGCTGCCTTTATATTGAGATAAAGGGAAGGCTTAGTACTCAATAAGACGTGAGAAAATGGTATAACAGTCAGTTTTAGTATAAATACCTTTTCTTCAGTTTTAGTATATTGATGGGCAAAGAAATGATATCATAGAACTCCGGCCTATCCGTCTTTTTTGTTATCCGGTTAGTCTTTCCACCACATTAGGCCGGATACATGGGAATGTATTGTAATTACAAAGAATTAGCAAATTCTGATACACATATGCTGAAAATTACCTGTGATTTTCTCCAAAGAAATAAAACTATTACATTCCAATACATCAACACATTTGTGAGCCAGAAGTCTCTTGGCATAGACATTGGTAAAGTGGGGGAGCGAGGCTTCTTCCCCCTCTTCATTCCTGATGCAAAGCTTTCCCCCAAATGTGTTACAGAACAAAGCTTTTATTTTTATCCGGGAATAACAAAAGAGGTGGCAGAGTGATTATCAAAACCGTATGAGCGGCATTTCCTGGCTATCAAACAAATCAGAATAGATACTCGAGTATTACAAAGTATTCGCTAAATTACATTCAGCATTGATGTGGAACTTTCAGGAACAATGAATTTTCTTTTCCACGGGTATTAAAGCATTAACAGTGTTACTTCTTGATACTTGATTTCCTTTTATTCTTTAAAAGCAGAAGAAAAATAATGAAGTTGAAAATAAATGTATGCAAGTGGTAAAATGAATGGATTGTTGGGCTCATCAAAATATGTATGAATCATTTTTTTCACCAAAGTACTGAGATTTAGAGAGATTCTGAAGACTGTATGCTTTTAATATTAGCTTTTTTTATTTATCACAAGCACATAATTCCTCTCTTTCTTTTTTGTTAAAATTATATACATCTATCTTCAAAATTTACAGTATAAAATTATGTTTTTAGCTTAAAGTGATCTTTGTTCATATTTTATTTTAAGAGAAATTTCTATTAATTGTAAGTAATTTAATTAATTATTTCTTTACTAGCGAAACGTTGAATTAAATATAGCTGTAAAATCTTTCAGCGAAGGAGGCTAAAACGTTCGTATAGAAATTCGTTTACATTTGACCGTTGCCATTTGACATTAAGTAATAAAAATAATTTCTGTGCTACCTACATTAGTGTTTTATATATCAGATTCTTCAAATATTGAATAATTGGAATTTTGGGAATATATATATATATATATATATATATATATATATATATATATATATATATTTTAATATTACTGCTTTCTGAAATTTGGATCAACTTATTATCCATTTAAAACTGCAACTTAAAAATTTTATATGCTCATGCAGATGTTTGTATGACATAAATTACATTCTTATTTTTAACATATTTCATTTTTCTAAACTCACAGAAATTACAACATTATATTAAAAAAATTTAAATTTTCCCCGATCGTATTGAATTTTTATGACTTGACAAGCTTTGTACCCATCTAATCTAGGGATGGATTTAAAATCATTTTCTATTCATGATTTATTTATTTTACAAACTCTGTTAAAAATTAATAACAAAATTTGACTATTTAGAATATTTTTAATTTCTTTTTTCTTTATCTTCGGCTATAATGAACAGAATTGAATAATCCTACTTAAAATATTTTGTCATCATTTTTCTGTCTATTTATCTTTTGAAATAATTACCTTTAAAAACTGAAAATAATGTATTTCAGCTGGATAGGGAACCCAGAATAACGTATGTAAAGTTATGTACGTTTTAGGAATAACGTATATGTACGTTTTATGTTGGCACTGTTCGTCTTGGAAAGCTTCTTTTCACACATTAACACATATTTCTTGTTTTGTTACATCTGCTTGTGTCAGTTTAATAGGTGTGACAATATATATTTAATCGTAAGAGGCAATACAGGATCTCATTTACTATTGTCATCATGCTACTGAAGAATTAAAGAGGATAAATTAATTTTTTAATAAATTTTTGAGGAAAGTTATTATTGAGATGATTGTAATAGTAGTAATAAATATTAATTAGCTTATATATAAAAAATTTTGCTTAGTTATCACCATGTGAAAGGTTATTCCTCAATAAAGTTAAAATATGATTGCATATGACTTATGCTATGACGTAGTAATACAAAGGGAAATGGATGATGTGCAAAAAGCATTCTAGAATTAAATTAGCGCAGTCTTTTAGATGTATTTCACGTTCAAATGACATCATATTATTGTAGAGATGCCAAAGTATATGTGCCATGTCTTGTTATTAACCTCATTATTAAATATGTTGCTTTCTCTTTTAAATACCATTAAAGCATTTCTGATTATTATAAATTCTTTTGAAATCGGATCTTCTGTTTTGTTTTCTTAAATTCATTGACATTACTCAATAGCATAACCTTAAATTAATTTTAAATCACTCTCAACATCATTATACTTTTTACATCATTTAAAAAAAAATTCGCAAATTTAACAAAAAACTAAAGTTATTTATAAGTACTTCTGTCCTACGAATCAAAGTTAAACTGCTGCTTAATACCTAATATGTAATTCCAGATACCCTCTTTTAACCTCAGATTTTTACTATCCGCTCTTTAATCAGCCTGAACTAATGAAACACTTGCTATCAGATTCCATGTCAGTAGATCAGTCTCTTAAAAATCTCAGGCCACCCAATGCGATGTAAGAGGAAAATTCCTCGATGAATAAAACATTTGTTTTCTGCCCATTTGTAAAAGGGAAAAGACGCTGACAGACGTTTTAGTTCCGTGGGAAAAGGAACGGGAGGACAGTTCCCTCGTGTCGTGCGGACACTGCAGAAAAACTACACGGGATGATAAAGATCCTTTCCCACTCAAAATGGGGGAGTGGAACTGTCAGCAATTGCGTGGGTGAGTGACGGTTTGACACTGAAAAAGCTCGCCTGTTGATGTTTTATCTGCAGTAATAAAGCCTTTTCCTCAAGTGGGTGCTTCCTCTTGCAGTCGGTTCAGAGGCTTCTGTTTGTTTCTTTCCTCTCTCTCTAATAGGAAGAAAGCTGTCTTTTTATATTTTCAAGGAGTCGAAAAATACCCCATACATAATAGTCGTCTTTGCTACCAGATGTGAAATTTGGTGAAAATTCAAATGAATGATGAAGGATTTCGATTAAAACTAGGCCTTCAACTAGGAGTTTTGTGGAGATTAAAAATTTATTATGTGTTATGTTATATAACTGTTATTTTCAATCTGGTGAGGAAGACAATAATAGAGTATACAGCCTTTTAAAGCGGTTTAGAAGTCATGCATTATGTAGAGTTAGAAATAAAAGAGTAAAATGTAGAATTAGAAAATAAATTTCTTTTTACTCAACCTTACGAAGTTAGAGTAATACCATAAAATCAAATATGATTTGGGTGCAAGGAATTTAAACTAGGCATAATATATGTCCGATACGAGAAAAGATCAGGGCGGCCAAGCATGCTCCCCACAGATTATAACATGTGCAAATGTCGAAAATTTGATTCAACCCAAACCAATTATCACATTCATTGGAGGGAGATTTAGCAATATGCTGCATATTCTTTAAAAAAAATCGCCTAGGGGTAGACATGTTTTTTCTGAATACTTTGGCATTTCTCATACAAAATAAAACTGCGTGAATGGGATTATATCTTATACATTTATTCCGATATTAGACGAAAGCTGTTTATATCCTATACCATATCATTATAGGGGATGAACCGTGAATATATTATTTGATTCCTGAGGCAAGTGAGATGTATTTAAGTGACTCCGCTATCTAGACCCAGATATCTTCTATGCCAGTGTTTCCCAAAGTGTGGTACGAGTACCCCCAGGGGTATAATAAGAGTTTGATGGGGTGCAACTGAGGCGGAAGTCAACCCCGGGAAATCACGTGACTCTGTCCAAAATAAACGAAGGCCCAATCATCTGTAGTCCACTGTCCCTCCCTACATGACCGAAATCGGAGAAACCTTTGATTTTTACCGCGGACAGGGTTAAATTAAATCAGGAAAAACTATTTCCCTGATTAAAACAAAAATACTAAATGAATAAGAGATACGTTTAACATTGATACAACATCCATGCCAGAAGAATTGACGCATGCAGATGAAGAGCAATGGCTTCAGACGGATTTTTGAAAATTAAACATAGGGAGAGTACCTTAACATCATTCTGGTTAAAAATGCAACATATGTATCCCGGTCTCAACAGAAAAAGTTCTGAAATACATCTTGCCTTTTCCAACTTGATTCTTGAAGTTGCTTTTTTAGCATTTGTAGAGATTAAGTCGAAAAAAAAGGAACAGACTATTGAACGCGGAACCGTATCTGAGATTAAAATTAACAAACAGGGAACCAAATTATGATGATCTGTCATCTCAGCAACAAACAATTTCATCCTTCTCATTGATCCAAATGAATGTTATTTGCAATATAACTTTTATTTATATTTTATTGTGAATAATTTTATGTCTCTTTTCTTATTATTTTGTGTATGTCACAAAAATAAGAGAAAAAAATACATATGTTTCTTATTGTTATTAAAATACATCCATTTTTTTTTTTTGACGAGGAGTACTCAGTGTTACGAAAATTATTGAAGGGGTACACATATTTCAAAAGTTTGGGAAACACCGTTCTATGTCATAGATTGGATAACCGACCATACAAATCTGTCAACATCCATGATGATTATCTGGAATATTATATTCCAATGCATTTCTAGTAGGAATTTACCTTTTTTTTTGATTGAGTGATCACATCTTTTCTCCCAGAGGACTTGTTTCCTGACTTTTTGAATGATCCTCGCATTTTAACTCGGTTGCGGATAGGGCATACAAGATTAACTCACAGTCACTTATTGCTCATAGAACAGGCACCAGTGTACTCCAACTGTACTATAGTTGTTTATATTATGATAAAATTCTCACAATTTATTTTCCAATGCTTGCATTTCTATAAAACTGCTACGATTCATTTATCATATTCTAATCTTTTTGCATTTTTTAAAACCAATAGGATTTTCTTTTCTTATCTAAGCATTGTTGTATTTTAATCAAAATTTCTCATCGATTATAAAATTGTACTTTTTATCTTAGTACTATTTTTTCAGTTTAGTCTAGCGCAGTATTATCAGTTTAATGACTCTTGCAATAATATATATATATATATATATAAATGCAATTAAAAATAATCACAAGGAAATATATATGGTCATCATACAGATAAAAGTCATAACTTTGAAATTAACGACTTTGTATATATTCAGTTGTAGTCAAAATTGCGTAATCTTTTTCGAAAAACCGCATTTTTGAGATCTGATGGGTCATGACAGCAATTTTATTAAGAGAAATATCATAAAATTATGATAATTTTCTTAATAACATTTTCTTATTTTCAAGATAATTTAATAGAGAAATTTAAAAAAAAAAGATTTTTAAATAGATATTTTATTGTATCAGCAGTTATAAGGTTAGAAAAAAGGAAATACAGAAATTATGACATATACAAAATTCTCATTTATGGCAGTCAGTACTTAGTTGGGTAACTTTTAGTGTAAATGGCAGCCATGAAACACCGCCCCACGGAAATCGTCATTGGTTTTAGTTCCTGAGTTGATATAATATGATGCCATGATTGAATTGTTTTTTCATTCAATTGGATTTTTTTGTTGGGTTACTCCTTTGTAATAGGTTTCTGCAGTCTCATCCATAGATGTGCGATTGTATAGGCGAAACTACATCTCCCATTCCAATGGTGAAATACGACTTTCTTGAAGCTCAGTTTTGACATACAGTGGCAACAGGTCCATGAAATTGAATCTTAATGAACCATATATTCTTCAATATCGAGAGAAAGATCACATGCCAAAGAAAGCAGTTTAAGAATTAGTATTTCTTGGACAGTTTCATTTAAGTATTCTTGGGCATTGATATTCTCATCAATTACATTAATTCTGGCCAAGAAGTTTACTGCCATGCAACACCATGTCAAAACACTAACTGGGCGTCCAACAGTAGATGTAATACAATCAGAATGAAAATCTTATTCTTCTCCTTATGGATTTTATTCCAACATTACCAAATAGTGAAATTTCCAACCACTTTTTGGATCCAGATCACTTTATTCCATTTTACAGTTGTCCAAGGTTTACTCAGTTTAATATTTTAACAGTTTCTCAGTTTAATATTTCAACAGTTTCGGTTAAATTTCTTTTTGTAGAATTTTTGCATTTAGAGCAGAATTCTGCGATCTCAACCTAATGGTCCTCATACTCAATATCACATCGCATCGCATCTTTTCATTTTATATACTCCCAAATGATTTTCATTTATCATGTAGAGACAGTCTTTTATTTATTCTATCATAACGTGATGTTATTTATCTTTGTCTGCCTTTATTTGATTCTCAAAGGTTAAGGAATACCGTATTTAGTTAGATTTCGACCAATTTTCTGCCTAATTTAAGAATAGCCAAAGCTTTTTTTTATATAATAGTAAAATTGTATATCGTTTTTTGGGTGGCCAATCAAATCTTTTTGAAATTTCTTTTACTTTATACGCTTAGACATTTTATAAAATGAAAGAATACTAAAAACAGAGGCTAACTTTATAGCAATCATAAAAAAGGCGGAAAACATACTACGGTACTTTGTCAGCTCTTAATAGTGTCAATATTGCTGAATTCTATTGATAACAGGATACTACTTTATTAGCTTTCCAAAAATTTTTTCCTCATATGCTACATTCAATTGAAGAAAACTTATGTCTTATCAATCTAAGCAAGGTGATCTTCTTTATTCTATTTATTTAGCTATAACTTAAAAGAATAATGATTATTTAATATAATTCAATGTATTGCATTCTTGGTTAAATTATCTTTTAACTGATATATAGCTTCAGAGTATTACTGCAAATAATTGTTATCATGAGGCATCAAATCTTTCAGCTTGTCTACCAACTCTTTGCTTGGAACACCAATATCCGCCGTTCCTTTTTAATCCACTAATGAACAAGATCATGTAACTTGTTGAACAAGATCTTCTTTGCGGCATACTCGCATTCTTGTCCCCATGCATTGTGAATGTGGTTTAGAACCAAGTGATTTTCACCTCTTTCCTGAATTGACTAGGAAGCCAAAGTTCATGAGGAGTTTGCAACATTAATGCCCATATAATATCATTAGTAGCAATAATTTTAGAAGAGGGGTTCGTTAACTTAGTTCATCGATATGACAAATATATGTATCTTCACTTCGATTGTGTCGATATGTAACCATACTTGCTCACAACTTTTAATAAGAAACTACTTTTGTTCTATAGACTTATCTTATTTCTATAGCCCATCGGTGATTAAAAAATGGCCATTCGTAAAAAATGGATTGAAATTTTTACGAATATAAAACTATATTTTATGAATAAATTGATGAATAATAAATCAGACATATAACTTGATCTTCTAAGCTGCTTTTGTCGCTGACGCTCGTGTGTCATTCTTTCATCTTTCACAGTATATTCTAGAAAGCTGTTTAAAAGCTGATAACTTTTCACTCTTTCGGACCAAATGAAGCCTCTCATCGTCTATATCTTTCCTTATCCGGCTGTTTATTTATATACGCTCCAAGATCACAAACTTTCCCTCGTGACCTGAGAAAATGTTTGAAGAAATTAACGAAATCTCAAACGTGCGCTTCGATAACGTGTGATGACAGAGATGATGTTAGCAACCCGTTTGCTTCCTTAGAAGAGGGAATTTGGTTATGAAATGACCCAGATTTAATTTCGAAGTTCATTCATTTCTCTGCTGTAAAAAATAATCTATTGTTTGAAATCCTTCTATTGCACTTGAAATTTTTTATCATCGTCTTATATTTAATGATATTAATTATGAAGAACATTATTAATAAGATAGTATCAATTACCGTATGTGTAGTTTACATAAGATACGACTATAGATGTGATTCTTAAATATAGTTTGTCATCTTTTTTTGTATTTCTATGAAACAATCTGGTATAAAAACACACAGTTCTCAATTTTGTATGCACAAATTTCTCTTAGAAATGCGTAGGTTGTATGAAATAGAACTATAGGCGCGATTCTTAAATATAGTTTGTCATCTTTTTTGAGTTTTTATGGAACATTCTGTTACAAAAAGTACAGTTCTTTGTACGTATGAATTTCTCTTAAAAATTGACTAAATGTTGTATGTATTTATATACTTTATAATCTTACATTTTCGTCTGTCACTCCCAGCCCAAAATTATATAGGATCCCTCAAACATTCATAATGCTTTATTTCAGTTGCTTTAATATCTAAAAAAATAAATGAAAATCTATTTTCATCGATTTTTTTTATATCGCCCAAACCATTTTGTATTCAACTTCATAATAAGAAGAACAGAATCAAAGGATGCAACTCAGACCTCTTCCCTCTGATCGATTGGGTCCAAATTGTCTTGAAAAATCGGCAGTTTTGATGCCAAGAAGACATAAAAAAAACTTCATTTACATATATTGTATTATTTTTATTTTGAAGTTTAAAACTCTCACATTTGCACAAATAGATAGATAGACAATAGTCTCTCCTTCTAAGAATTGGACATTGCTGTATATTTAAATTCTAGTAACCAATTACACATTAACAAATTCTTTAATAATTTTCCAACCTATTTAGCTCTTTGTAGGTTTGAGTTATTGCAATTTGAGTTACAGATTTGTAGATAGACTTAATATTTTTTTAAAAGCTTCTTTTTGGACCTACCGAAGTCTAAAATGGGAGATACATTAAAATTTCGAAGTTATCGTGAACTATCATGGTTTTGGTATTTTTACAAATGAGATTAAAATTCCAATTTCTTTGTATTTCTCTGTACCTTTTCAGTTTTATTTCAAACTTCATGCTTTTGATTAAAAAAAATATTTTTTCCTACTTTTTTGGCACGTTACTTAAAGCCTGTTAATTTTTTTTTATTCTTATAATTCACTTTCCAAAAGCAAAATTCATAATGGAAATAAGAAAGGGCAAACAAAAAATTGCGATTGCCCTCCATGGGTGCGCTCACATTCTATTACAGATGCAACTGTACTGTTGTACTATTATGAATTTCTATTCCACTAAGCTGATTGTTACAACTGGTATAGCCTTTTCTTTTCTTAATTCACTAGAAGAGTCCTCTAATCCGGTATTTCGACCTTATGTTCTACTGCAAAAGTTTATTGTTCGGACATGAATGACTACTCTTAAAACTTCACGAATAGACTTTTCTCTCAACGCCTTCATATATTAAGAAAGTGAAATAAAATGAATAAAAAAATGTATCAGGGGAATTTAAACTAGGCGAAAAAGTTACATTTGGCCAAGCTACTCCAAATCAACGGAAGAAATATCCTAAAATGATCAATGAAAACCTATATATAATATAAGAACAATATTTTAAAAATATTCTATGTTCTAGTCCAAACTGAAATACCTTCATACAAAATTCAAGCAAAAGAAGTTCAAAAATCTATGCAAAAGAAAAAAGAAATATCTGAAAAAAAAAGCATAAGGGGTGAAATGTTAGCAATATCCTTTCATTCTGTCTTTTATTGGAAGTGGAAAATTCTTTTGGTATGTAAACTGCGCATAAAAGTTTTACGTGCTTAGAATCTGTGAAAGAGCCAAAAATTGTTTTGAAAGCCAAATGAGATTATTTATAGGTGAAAACAAAAGCAACGAATACAGCGAGCCCAGTTATGACATTCAAAAGCAAACCAAGGAGCGTAGCATGTCATAAGAAAGATTTGCCACGAAATCTTGTCTAGATAATAATATTTAGACATCATAATATGTGGATAACATTGATATTAAGAACTGCAACTAATATTATTATAATGTTTACACATTTTTAACAATGCATGCCAACTCTTCTTCTTCCCGCTTTCCTGTTAACGAAAACAAACAAAGGGGGGAAAAAAACGTTATTTTTATCAATATAGTGCATTATGTCGCGCGTTCTTAAGGTCAAACTTCCTCTGTATTTCCGCATTAACTTATCTCTAAGAAAAGTTTTATAAAAGACTTCCTCGGACTTGTCTTTTGATCCACATTAGTAGTTAGGGTTAAAAAAAACTAAGGAAGACTGTCACCATGTAAAAATAACTTTGGCATTTGAGCTATCTATAATAGTCTCAAATTCAAGATTATATCTTCAAGGAAACTGATTGTTTGTTTCAGGAATCGAGAGTATTTAAGTGATTTAAAATGTCTGTCATCTAAATTTTCCATGTAATTATTTTTAAGGGAGAAATTACACCATGATAAATATTTAAGTATACAAATTTTTATTCCTTCGACTCCTTGGATTTATACAAATATTTTGTGATAATTAATAAACACCGTCACTTTACAAATTTGATAGTATGTTACAAAGTAACGAGGGATTTATATAAGGTCAGAGGATTTTTTTTTGTAAAAAATTATTATCGGCAGAAAAATATTTGAATTTTTGAATTTTTTTCTATTTATCACCCGAATGTATTTTCGGTGAGTTATTGATTAATCGTAGTTACTGAATTCCTGACATACTGAAAAGTAATTGTATTTGTTAATGTGTGCCATTTATAAAGCAACCGGATGTATCGTATTTACTTGAATACTCTTCTGGTGTCCCCACCTGATATAGTACCAGTTTTATTGATGATTCAGTTGAAGTGGTCTTTTGCTTTAAGAATGCCCGTAAATGATACCTTTGAATGCAAGGAATGGGTGCGTTAATAATCTAAATACTCCTGAATTTGAGTCCCTAGGATTATGGTATTCTTAAGAGGACGTTCAAGAAACCTCGAAAAAAAAACAACCCCAATTCGTTGCATTAGATATAGAAGCGTATATTTGCATTAGTTGCATATATTCTTAAAGCAATAAACCTCTTTACCCATATCACTAAGAGATTTAGGTTTCTATGATCAACATAATTGGAAACACATTTCAAGTTAGAATAAATAAGGAATTGGCTATACTTTATATGATTGCTTTTACTGAATTTCAAACCTGGGTGATTAACATAACATAATGCCACTTCATGTCCCTGCAACTATAACCTATTCATTATTTAAGCAGTGTAATGGGCATAAAGTGGGAGCGACATCGGCAGAGGCTCCTATACCATCCATCGTTGTGACAATCGCCGAAATTGTCCGACGTCTGATATTTATTGGCTAAAATTTGGTAAAGAAATAACATTTTTGGTAAGGAGAATCCGGTAACATTAGGAAAACAAAGCCGAGAACAATGAACTGACTGAGATTCAGATGAGAAATGGCAGCGACTTTGTAAGCAAAATATCAATAAGAAACTGAAAAATTATGCTATTCAATATAAACAGTTATGCAATCTGTTTGTGATAACAAAATTCAAATAATAATAATAATAGAATTATTAACAAAATAAGGATGCTAGAAATGAGGGATATAAGTGGGAAATGAGGGATAAGGGTGTTGCCGAATTCGACCGACAAATTCAGAGGGGTGATCGTAGGCATCAAGAGGATAATGAATCACCATACAACATGGGGTCCCAAACGACATTAAGTAGGTGAAAATCGCAAAAATATAGAGAGTCCGATAATTGTTAGAAACTTTACAGAATTAAGAAGAACAAATGATGTTTCAACTATGAATTTTTGTTTAAGTGAGAGCATATTTTAAAAAGTTTTTTTCATATTAATAACATGCGGTTTTGATGATCTAGGGGCGTAAATTACTGAAAACGAAAAATTGGTTTAGAACACATATTTGCAAATAATAATAATAATAATATTTGAAGAAAAATAAAATTTTGAAAATGTAAGAACTTTTATAGTATATAATTTGATATAAGCGCGTAGTGTGAGAACTGGGGAGTTTTAAAGATATTCAAGCAAAACTAAAAGGGGAACCAGAAAACATCGCTGCAACATCAGTACCGATGTTCGCAGAGAGCGTTGTCAAATTCGAAAGACAAATTCAGAGTAGGGATAGTAGGCATTAAATAGATGAAAAATTACCAGAAAACATAGGATGGCAGGTAACATTTATTCAGTGAAAATCGCAAATTAGACGTCGAAAAGAGTCTGGCCAACGGCAGAGAATAACCCAATGGATTGGAATAAGTTCATCGAGAAGAAGCCTTCTCGTATGCAGATTTTTCATGCGTTCGAGAAAAATAAAAGCAGCGAGTAAGAATTCATTAATGAGCATTGCAGAATTGATGGTCGTTAAACTTCATTCGCAAACAACAAATCAGATTTTGTGAATGTAACTGAAATGTGCTGGTGCTATATATATGTATGTATGTATATAATATAGTGTTCCTTAAATTTGAGTTAAGAGTGCTCTTCTGAGAGAGTATTAAGAGAGAGTGTTTCTCTAACAACGGGTTTAATAATGATTGTTTTATGGTACTAATTCTTATATTATATGGGAGTAATACATTCTGTTGATATATTTATTAATTGTAGTTTTTCTTCTTGTCGGCAGGTCGGGGAGCGTCAAGATGCCAGCAGAAGCGACGGGCGATGGAAGCGCGAAGATTCCGATGATTGGCACGGCCGTTACTATCTTAGGAGAAGCGCCCAGAAGTTGTTGGCAAGGCGTAAGCTCTCTCCTATTTCTATCTATGAGCTGGTGCACAGTAAAAAGCGTGCATCGAATTAATGTATTAATGCAGTACACTCCCGAGTATCCGGCCTAATGTGGCGGAAGAGCAGACAGGATAACAAAAAAGCCGAATAGATCGGAGTTCTATGAACCCACCAATACCAGAAGACAAAGTTTTTATGCAAAAATTTATTGTTATAATACTTTTTTTCTCACTTCTTATTGAGTACTAAGCTCCCCATTAATCACAAGCCACATAGAATCATAGAAGCCAGTGAAATCATAGAAGCAGTTGCCGATTACGTGTCGAGTTAAAATAGAAGGCTTTGTACTGGTAGTTGACATATGTTTATACAATGCACTGCGCATTTTAAAAATTTATTAGAGAAAAAGTAAGTGAAATGGTATAAACTGTTCGCATTTTAACATAAACTCTGTAATGCCTAACATAAATGCAATGCATAACTTTTTTCGTTTATCACCCATTTTGAGATCCTCACTGTGGTGCATTTTAAAAAACTTCAAGAATACCCCAAAAACAGTTTACGAATACTGCACATACTATGCAGTTATAATAGAGATCCGTTACACACTGACGAAACAATGAACAACGAGCAGAACGCTGCTTTTTTCCAGCCATAATTTGTATTTAACACATGCTCGTTTCCAATATTGACAGTGTTATCAATGAAACGCCTTGCCTTTCTCATTTAATTACGATAAAAAGAAAACTAGGCTGCATACTGCGGAAGGATACTTGAGAATGTACTGTATATTTTTTAATATTCATCGATTTTTTAATATTATGCATTATTTTTTTGTAATTTCATACTAACATAATATACGAGCATGTCTTTTCTAATCGTCCAGTTTGTAAAATGGATGAGAATAAATATGCTGCTGATGCTGACAATCGTCGGTGTGCTAGTGGGCATCCTCATCGGATTTCTGGCCAGGATGGGCGAATACAGCGAGGATGTGGTGGCACTCGTCTCGTTCCCCGGAGATATCCTGATGCGCATGTTAAAAATGCTTATCCTTCCGCTTATCATCTCATCCATGATTTCAGGTAAGTTGGCACCGACGTCCTTCGGTACCTTTAGCGAAGCTTTACTGCTGTTACTGCAAAGATGTGGGTCTTTTTCAGTCTTTCGATTGTGGGAGGATGAAATCAGAACATATTACTATGAAAATCACCATATGAGTATAAGGTGAATGAAGCCCAATACACTTGATAAAACAAAACTATACTTTATTTCACAATTATTCCAGAAAACCTGAAGCGCAGATAACAAAAACATGGCTAAGATGTACTCAAGAAGAGCACTTGTAGAAACTAACAAGTAAACAGAAAATAATTAAATAACAATAACTGCATCCAGTGTTCGCTTCTTTTCATCTCGTTGTGAGACTAAAACTCCAAAGAGAGATAGATTAATTCGCTTCAACATCTAGGATATATATAGTTTTCCGATAGGGTATGATATCACTTTGAAATCCCCGGAAGACCCTACAGATTTCGAATCTTCAGAGATAAGGTTATAATTTTTGTTTTTCCAATATCTTCATCTTTATCGCTAAATAGTCGAAAAGTCGCCAGAAACTTGGCTTTAAGAACCTTTATAAATTGTTTCTTGCAATAGTACTAACTTGGCAGAGAAATGGTATTTCAGATTCATAACAATATCCTTTCTTTGTAATACCGATCCCCTCTTTCCTTTTTTTTCTTCTAAACTATCTATCACGTATTTGAGAGGCACGGTAGAATAAGAGAGTAAATTTATTAATTTGATGGGCTGGAGGAGAAACAGATAAGTTTTCTGGTAGGAATAAAATTCTAATTGTGAAATGATATAGAATCTTTATCGTCCGACTACGCCGAATTAAACAAAGAGGAATGACACGAAGTAGATGGCAAACTGGTCAATATTGTACAGCTTTAAGCAACGACGAATACGATTCGGTTGCCAATGCATCAAAGAGAAGTATTTTGTCGTGTATGTTGCACTTCATCAGAAAGTTTGATTTATCATCATTTATACTCCAAAAATTAGATTAAATGGCCAAAAATGTCATTCTGTGCTAACATTGACCATTTATCATTCCAAAACAGAACACTAGCTATTTTATTAGGCCAAAAATGTCATTCTGTGCGAACATTGGTCATTTATCATTCTAACACAGAACACTGACCATTGGATTAGGCCAAAAGTGTCATTCTGTGCGAACATTCGTCATTTATCATTCTAACACAGAACAGTGGCCATTGGATTAGGCCAAAAGTGTCATTCTGTTCGAACATTGGTCATTTAACATTCTAACACAGAACACTGGCCATTGGATTAGGCCAAAAGTGTCATTCTGTCGAACTGATAGCTCTGAGTCTATATAGCGCCGCTTTGGACGACTGCTGCTAGAAAAATACATCTCTTTTTATCTAAATGGAAACAATTGTGAAAAGTGACACCTAAAAATGTCATATAAATTATTAATAGAAGTTTTTAAAAATTACATTTTTTAAATGTAGTTTTAAAAATGCAACGAAAATTTATTTTCAAATATTCTTTATCTTCTCACTGCGTAGGCGTCTAAGAAAACTGTTTGGAAGGAGAATTCAAGATTTGTGATAATATTTTGAGCAATTTCTTCCACATAACCTTAATTTTCTTTGAAAGCATTTTCTACACATAATAATGAACATTTCGATCACAATTTTCTTTTACGGTTGTGCTTTGTGGTTAAAAACACCATCGCAAAAACATCTCCATAGTTTAAGACATTAACTGAAGCATGCTCCCTGTAGATTCTTCATTCTAACTTTGTTGGCGAAGATATTATCTGCATTAGGTAGACAGCATGCTATTGTAAGATTGCGTGCGATAAGCAGTCGCCCCGCTTTTGTTATTCAAGAGTGATTCATCAACTTTTGTTGGAGGAAGATTTATTTAACTGGTTTTTTATAAGGAAAGAAAGAGCCAAAATGCCTTGAACATAAGTTTTAAAACTGCTACAGCTAGTTATACCAGTTAACAAACGCAGAAATTTAATGATATATCATTTAACCATAGTTCTTTACTTCTGCAATAAATCGTTTATGTATTTATTGTATTTATAGTTTATTTTTAACTGATGAGTATGCAAATACAGAAATCCACTTGCTTCCTTGTAATGAAGAGATATAAATGTATCATTTTCCATTAACTGAAAATGAAATAACATTTGATTCTCATATAGACAAAATACATGTCAATATTACATTAGAATATTTATTTAATATATAAGAAAAATTCTGGGTATTAAGTGACTCTGTTTCATAATCATTAAGAAATATTAATATCATTACTGTAAGAAAAAGACTTCTCGGTCATGTTAGTAAAGACTTGAAATACATTATTTTTTACTCCATTGTTCAAAAAAATTAACGGATTTTTTTTATTAATGGGGAGGTTAATAAACATTTCATACACTATTTACGTCCTTAGTCTTGAAAACTTTTGTCTTTCAAGACTGAGTCTTTTTTGGATTTTTAAAGCCCAAAAGCTGCATTCTGGTTCGAATTGACTGAAGTATATATTTTGAAAGAGAGAAAAAAAAAATAATTTGGAGAAAGTAGAAAAGGAAGAATGCTAATTCAAAACGCGTACAAACAAAAGAAATGACGTAAAAAACAAACAGTAAAAAAATCAATAGAAAAATAAGAATTTGTCATAAATCATAAATAAAAAGGGAATCAATTTAAAATAATTCGTATTCAATAACAGCTAATGAACATGAGTGTAATCAGCAGCAAATAGTTAAGAAGAGGCAATAAACAACGGAAACTTTCTGAAATAATTTCACAAGAGCTATTGATAAACTTGTTAAACTTGCATGTTAATATTAATCATTGTAACGAATAAACTCTAAGAAAAGTAAAAAAAAATCATCATATGTTCTTAACCATTTGACTACCAACAGGACATATACATTCCACTAACCTTTTAAAATCAGCTTAAATAGTTCTAAGTAAAATTATTTTTTTTTTTGGTGGGGGGAAAGTTGTATTTGATAATCATGTCCTAGCCACGGGGGTTTAGAAACATCTGAAAAAAATCGAATAGATTTGTCTAATACAGAAGCTACTATCTTCCATTTTTACACGATTGCAGAGAAAAATATTTTAAAAAATTGGTAGTTAAAGGGTTAAAGTGCCGATTTTAATGGAATTATCCTATCCATTATTTTGATTTTGCGATTCAAATTTATATGCATTCCGCAGAACATTGAACAAAGGAATTTTTTATTCATTTTTTAAAAAATTTAACTGCTTAATAAGCGGTGTATTCTGGACCTTTCGATGTAAGAATATGTGAATAAAGTTTTGGAATCAGTTTTTTTCATTTTTCTTAGGGCATTTTTTATGCTCAAATGTCTTTTTGAAACATTTTTTCTTTTTTACGTTTCCAATTAAAAACATTTTAAGAAATTATTTGGTTATTAACTATAAGGAAAATTTAAACTTTTCTTTAAAAATAAGGAAAATACTATACCTTCATCAATACTGTTTAGGTAGATTCCTATAAGAAGACTACCAATTGCAATAGCTCTCATGTCGACTTCGGAAAAATTTCTTCAGTTCTTCAGCGATCATGGTCCCTAGAAACTACCCTTTGTTTTGGATTTTAACTGGCTTGGAATATATTTTTAAAAATGCAAAAATCTGGGATGAGTTCTTAAATGATTTTGTCAAGATAATATTAGGATCTTTTTTTAATTCTCCGATAAACCATAAAAAAAAACGACAGCAGAGAAAAAATGATTCACTAACAAAAGTTATGTACAAACACGGTTACTTTTCATCATAATCCGTATGATCATTCAGGCATTGCTCATTTCTATAGAAGATGTTTTCTATTTTCTCTTCGAAGAATATTGTCATCGTTGTTGTGAGATGAGCCTAGACGTTTCTCTTCAGGAGACTAGAAGTTATATGAATTTCCGTTTAAGGGTAAGGATGAAATGTCTAAAAATTCATTAGAATTACAATTCAGGTAATGTGAAGTAAACGTTCAGCTCGTTTCCTTATATTCCAACATCTTCCTTTCCTTCGAATCACTTGAAAAGATGTTCTACTGCGACAACCTTGCACACTTATACCCCTTCATTGAAATTACAGTTTATATTCGAAAGATTTTCATCCCTTCCCTAATTGAAGAACCTGCTGAGACGCATGAATAACAATTCTACGACAATGAAGAGTTTCAAAGACCTATCTCATGCCACTGGCAGAATAATGTTTTTCGAAGACGCATCGGGAACTTGATCAACCAATATGACAAATGCTTTAATCTTAACGGCGATTAGGTCGAAAAATGACTATGCTTGTACATAACTTTTAGTATAAATTCATTTTGTTGTGTGTTCTTTTTTTATGGTCCATCGAAGCTTGAAAGCAGAAACAGCTCTTGTAACTAATATTAATTCTATATCTAGAAATTGTATGAATTACACGTCATCTAAACGATTTCAAGGCTGATACTTGTTTCAAAATACAAATAATTTCAGACGACATTTGTTATTATTATCCTTTTAATGCTATTTATTGAGTCGTTCTTTCTAATAAAACATTATGTGTAATTATGCAAAATTAAACAAACTTTTTGTATCTTTTTTTACGAAATATAGTTTTTCAGATCTGACTTCTGTTATCACGAGCTAATGAATAGTCTTCTTTGACGATTTATATGTCTGCCCCACTCTCATAAATTTTAACATAATAAGATCATAGCTGGTGATGTAGTTAGTTTTGATTAAGTAACTCATAACTGGCTAGTTGCTACTTATGATATTTTTATTACAAGTTAAGTGCTGCAAATGAACAGAAGCAAAATAGTTTGTTATATCAATGCGCCGATTCTTTATAATTTACCGTAAAAGTCTCATTTTCTGAGAGAGGGTTAGGAGAAATGTTTTCAGTTAAAGTAAAAAACAATGAATGGAATCCATTTTTAATAATACATACATAGAATAAATACATGCATATAAGTGATGTAACTTTAAGTGTAATATCATCTTTTGAATACACCAAACCAAAAGTGTTTCTATACATTATTTTGATTCAAATTATGAGATTAATTTTTGCGTCTACTTAATATTAACATAAGACAGACATGTTAGTTCGATTGCCTCAATAATGCATCACTACTGGATTTTTTGCTTTATTTTTTATATCTTTTACCAGATATATTGTAAGAGTTTTGCTTACACGAAAATCTTGTTGATCTGAATCAAGATTTAAGAGGCACTGATGAAGAAAGGAAGGAAAACTTTTCAGTGTGAATATCAGGTATATTTTATCAGTTATTTAGTAAATCACGAATAGACACTTTAGTGCTATCAGTTCTTGTGATATCACAGCTACATGATAACTGCGCATGTGCTCTAATATTCCATTGCATAGACGTAGATATCATTCACGTATTCAGGTTTCAATGGTTCGAAATTGTGAGTTATGTCCAAAAGTAATATTTGCGAATCATCAGAGTGAATCGTAAATTTAATCAAATGTATATGCTCTTAGATGTTACAGCGATAATGTAAACACATATTTCGAAATTATAAGAATGAATTTTAAATATTAATCTTTAACAACAGTTTCAAAACATGCTGTCCTATAAATCAATTTCTTGACAGTGTTATGTATGAAATGAATGTAATAGAAAGATGATGCCAATTAAAAATTAGTGCGGAACATAACAAACAGATGGCATGGGACACAAAGCTCTAACGACCTCCAGTTTTACAGTATTCCAAACTTTGCAAAATAAGACATTTCCGATCAGCTTTGGCAACGACGAAAATATCAGAAAACTATACAAGAAATTCTCAATAAATATTTTATTGTTTTTGATTGCAGGTCTGGCCCAGTTGGATCCCAAGTCCAGCGGTAAGATGGGCGCCCGTGCTCTGGTCTACTACTTCTCGACCACCATCCTGGCTGCTGTGGTCGGTATCATCCTCGTGCTCATCATCCATCCCGGCGACCCATCCATCAAGGAAGAAGTGGGCACTGGAACAGAAGAGAAGAAAGTTTCCACTCTCGACGCCTTCCTAGATCTCATTAGGTAAAATCTTGCTTTCATTCTTCTAGCCCTAACACAATAGTGACAGTATAAAAATATTTAATTGAATCCAGTTTTGATGTAAGACAGATATAGTTCAAAGGGATGTTTATTTAACCGTATGGGGTCACTTAGAGTAACCAGATATTTCAAATTTCTGAGATGCAGGTTCGATTTCCAATCACTGTATGTTGTTGAATTACCTCTTGTTGAAAATTCAGTTGTTGAATTTTGATGCAATAAACCCTTAATAATTGCTGGTAACTGTCTCTGGACTTTGTGGTTAGTTTTGAAGATAAGTGAAAAAAATAAGCTATCCATTTTGGCATCTTTTATTGGTTGTTTCGTCCAAAAGCTAATAAATTTAAAGAATTTTAGTGTAAAGTTTGTAAATCAAATTTCGTATGTAAATCTTAACGTGTTTTTGAGCTAAGATGTTTGCATGCGCATGAATGTACATAGTGACAAACTATCTCATTGGTGGATTTGACCCAAAATTATGTATAACAATAAATTTCTGCGATAAAAACACATGCCAGACTTCATTCGTGAAACACCATCATTGTCTTTTCGAATTATCATGTTCGCATGCACAAAGATAGACAGATTTCCCGTCAACGAAATCGCCCCAAAATTTGACATTTATCTACAATTTTCATGAAAAGCCGATGCCTAGAATTTTATTTTTACAGTTCGTACTACTTTTGAAGTGTTGTATTAACAGACTGACAGACAGAGATTATAAAAAAACCGTTTGTTTCAATCTCAGATCTGAAACTTGAAAATTCATCCGTATCTAAGGAGAGAATTTTTCGATTATTGTTGTGTTTCCTTGTTTTACATTTAATATGCAAGAAGATGAAAACTATCGAAAAATTATTCTTTTTGTACCCTATGAATACTAAATGCATTGCGAGATTTCTGTATCATTACAAAGCTGCTTGAACACTCTGATGAAAGTAATTTAAGAAAGATGAATGCAGTAAACGTTCGAGATTTCAAAAGTTTTATGATTGTACCTTTCTTCTTTTTGGTGCGCTATTTTCAATGAGCCTGTGTGTGCCTGTGTTTAAACAGATACCGGTTAGATTATTACTTTAGATATATATACATATATGTGTGTACCAAAATAATGAATTACCTATTTTTAAAATTTAAGATATGTTTGGATAATATCTGGAATAGTTGAATGACCATTGTCGCAACAGCATGGAAGGATAACTTAGCGTGAATTTTAATGGGCACCATCGGTCATGACGTAATCCCTCTTATAGGACGTGCATCCTCTCGTTGAAATGAAAGTAACTTGGTCCGCCAATATTGCTATACCCAGCAAAGACTCGAGAACCTACCGCTGAACCGGAAGCTTCTCATCCCCTATGTTTGGATAACATATCAATTTCTTTCATTTACTATCATAATTTGTATATTCAGATAAACTTGATGGTTTATTCGTTTTATAATTGGCAATATTTCAAAATTGCTGCATAGTTTGCTTCCATAAACAATTAAATCGCATTAACATTGAAGAATATTGAAGCCGTTGGGTCATTCGTTTCCTTCAATAATCTTCAACAAAAAAGATCCAACCTGTACGTAATGACAGAATATAATAAAACAAAATACAAAATATTTCATTCTTTCCACCTCTCTGATAAAGTAATCTTTGAAAACGTATGAAAAAGATGAGAATGCTTATAAAACATATCTGTATTATTGTATTTAAGTTAATATTTATTTCACTAATTTTCTTAGTATCCTTTCAACTTTTCTCAAACCGAATTGTGAGTAAACATCAATATTTAACAGCAGTAAATTTACGTAAATTTTTTGATTCTGTGCTATATTTTTTTCTTTTTCTTGGCTGCATTTTCGTTCTCGCTCTTTCCATGCTGGTAAGGAGCCAGTTGGCGCTGTACAACAAATTGTCGTGCAACCATCCCCTCGCTAGTAATTACATATCTAATCTCATCCACCTGCGCTATATTTTACTAAATTCGTTAATATTGCAGTGGATTATTTTGATCAAAAGTGCAATGCAGATAATCTATTAAGATTCAACAAAATAGGAGAGTAAATATTATCCGTTTCATTTTCTAAGCTTAATTTAAAAAGAAAATATTTTTTTAAATCTTGGAGATTTTGTTTTTTTACATATTTTTATTTTTCACTGCGAAATCATGGAAACCTTTCCATGGCAATTTTACTAAACGTATGCAATTTTTTCGTCCGAAATATGTGAAAAAATAATTCAGATCGACGAATTTTTCTAGCGTATGGCACTTCACAAGCTCACTGACAATCATCTGCCAGCGATTTATACATAGTCTTGTTTGTATAGCAGCGCCAGCTGGTACCAAACATAAGACTTTAGCTACTTTATGCATCACAGTTGCTTGCACTAACCCTTTTTACAGGATGGCACATTCATACGCCTCACATATAGAAAACACAGAAAGAACATCAATGCTCAACCCGGACTCAAACCCGGAACGCGCAGATCATGAGGAAGACGTTCTACCCCTATTCCATGACGCCGGCGCTCCTAGTGTGCCCAGATCAACTACAGAATTCGAACCAACAGCTTTAAAATTTGAAAACAAACCACTTAGTCCTTACTAAGAGTTCTTTAACCAACATCACTGCTTTAACAGCTAAGGGCATCAGGAATGGCCGTATAGCCTGGTTGGTAGGGCGTTAGATTCGTGTCCCTTGGGCTGTGAGCTCGAGTCCCGCCGGCCGACAACTCTCCGCGCGCGCGAGTATACGTGGCGGCTGGCGCACGCATAAATCTGTCGTGGTCAAAAGTCCTTCATGTCGGGAGTAATACCACTGGGCGCACAGGGCCAGGGGTGATCGTTCTCTGATGCAGGTCTAAATTACGATCTGTGGCGGAGTGAATGAAATGCATGAAAGAAGTCCGTCCCGTAAAAAGGGCTGTGATGTGTATGTAGTTAAGCCGTGCCCTTGGCCCTAGATGGCACTACTGAAAAAACAAGAGACCCACCCTTGGCTTAAAATCCCTGATTTCTAAAGTCAGTGGGTTTGCTTATGACAAGTGCAATTACAAACAACAGTAACAGGTCATCAGTCGGCTTTTATATAGCATTCGGGTTGGGCATCTCAATTAAATACAGAATGTATTGAATGATTGTTAGATTAACGAAATGTCGTATATTTTTTGATGCAAGTTTTAATTTCACAAAGCAAAATCAATGAAATCTTTCCATGATAATTTTAGAGCGTATTTGAAATTCTTTTCAAAATGCGTAATAAAACATTCAGAAAAATAACTTCTAGAATTCTTGAGGTAGTAGAATGGGTTAAGAATTCGGACAATAAATATACATTTCTAAAGCTTGCGTCCCGTTATTTTCGATTGGAACCACTTTATTAACTAATAGAGTTGATATGAATGTATAATATCGGTAGTGGATATCATATCTGAATGTGCTATGTATTTAAAGTCAGTTATTTCTGTATAGGTGTGTGATCCATATTTTCGATCAAAATCTCGTTTGAATGTATTTAATGATAGCAATTTCTTTAAATCTACTTGTTCCAGATTTTTGATCGAAATTATCTATATTTTTTTTGTTACACGTTTTAATTTTATGAAGAAAATAATTGAAATTACCTGTAAAATAGCTATGGGGTAGATTTTTTTCTTATTTTAACTGTCATTAAAAATATTATTTCATAGGAAAAGATGATAAAATGTTTTATGTATATTATAGAATTTTTAGTAACCAGGTGGTGTGTTATTTCCTTGATATTTTTGTATATTATCGTAGCATAGTTCTCTTGTAATTTTTTTGACGTATCGTCTTTACATACAAAAATAATTAACCATATTATCGAGGTTATTCATTTGGCCATTACAATATTTTCTTCTCTTATACTTATTTTATAAGAAAAAATACTTCTAATCGATTTAGAAGCATTTAATTGTTAATTATTTCTTTACGTACATACATTATAATATTACCTCATAGAAATACTATTATTTAATTTCATGGTGGGTTGAACTTAAATAAACACATAATAGAAAGTAATTCTATTAGTAAAAAAAATGCTAAAATATTTAGAAAATTTTGCATTCAATATACTTACACAAAATTAATTATTTTACAGAGTTTATAAATTCAGAATTCTTAGGATTAAGTTACTTCCACTCCGATAACGAGACGTTTCTACGAGGGGTTGTGCCCATTCGTTGGTGATCACAGGTTTCAACCATAGATACCACTTCATTGCTTTATGACGACTATCATTCAGTTTACCCCAAATGCTTCGGCAGGGCGAGGATAGATCCTTTGCGATAAACATCAGATCTCACACAGCAAAAGATTTATCTGAATCTAAGTTAGACTATTAATATTGAGAAAAACGTGCTGATAAATGAAATTTAAATTTGCAGGAATATGTTCCCCGAAAACTTACTTCAAGCCTGCTTCCAACAAGCAGAGACGAGCTACAAGAAAGAGAAGCCCAAAATCATAAAAGTCACGAACGATTCAGAGTTTGGTGGCATGATCAACGAGACGCAATACATCACCAAGAGAATTGTCACTTACAAGGACGGAACCAACGTTTTAGGTAAGCAATTGTCGAATCTTTTGTCCGGTTTTAACATTAGATCTACTCTCTGTTCTAAATTCTGCATCTCCTTCCCCTCAACTCCTTGAAGAGTCTATAACATCTCTTAGCTTTAGAGCTTATAGAGATTCATCGCAAAAAAGGTTACAATAATTTTATGAGCTTTTTAACCAGCAATACTAAAATTATGAAAAGAATCTTAAGCCTATGATTTCATTGTAAAAGAATTCAATACGTTTTAAGATGTATTAAATACAATAATTATGGTGAACAGTGTAAGATACATAAAATAAACAAAGTAATAATACATTGGAAGAGGGCATAACGATGGGTTAATCAATAACACTAAAACTAAGCTGGATAGTAGGAAAGTTCCGGAGAAGAATTAAATAAACAAGAGCAGTTAGATGTTCTAACTTCTAACTTTAAACAAGCTTTGCTTGTATATATATAAAATTATTTATTTCGTGTATATTGGAAACGACTCTAGCGAATTGGATCGAATTTTATATTTTCGATAAGGTTTTACTTTTTAAGTTTATCTATATAGTTGCCTCTCTTGAAAAAATATTATTTTATACACAATTTTTTTAATAATTAACTATTGAAATATACAGTGTCTCACAAAAGTGATGGGACACTTGTGCCTTACAAAAGAAAACTGTAATAAAATAAATTAAAAAAAACATGTACACATTTTTTGTGGGTGTGTTTCATATTTAAAGTTAGTAACAATTATTATATAACATACATTTTGTCAAAATATTAAAATATTAATTTAATAAAAATACAATTGTTTAGAACGGAGCAAAAAATGGCTCACATAAGTGATGGGACACCATTATATATGCAACAAAAATCGCCTGAAATAAGCAATAAAAATATTTTTGGTGGTTTTATTTTTACTCAAAAGCAATTGGCAATAATTTATAAAATCGTCTGCAGTATTTCTCTCCAGTTTGTTTTGGAATTTTTGTGTTTTTTAGCTCTGTGCAGCCATGAGTGCTGAACGAAAAGAAACTTCACCTGAAATTCGAAAATTAGTTATTAATTTGCATATTGAACGTGAAAATTCTATTAGAAAAACTGCTGAAATAGTTAACTTGAGTCATTCAACAGTTTTCAATATCATTAAACGATATAAAAAGAATCATATTATTCAGGATAAAAGAAGACTTGGCCGACCATCAAAGCTATCCAATGGAATAAAGCGAATTATCGTCCGAAATATTAAAAAAAATCCAAGAAAGAGTGCTCCTAAAGTTGCTTCTGATTTACAAGCATTATATGGAATAATTGTTAATCCTGAGACTATTTGAAGGGTAATTCGATCTGCTGGATATCACGGTAGAGAAGCCAGGAAAAAATTCTTCGTAAGTGAAAAGAATAGAAAACTCAGACTAGCTTTCGCAAAATCCAACATAAATAAGAATTCTGATTACTGGAATAAAGTTATATTTGCTGATGAGAGTAAATTTAATATATTAGGTTCTGACTGTAGAATCTTGGTGTGGAGAAAACCCAGGGAAGAATTTCGCAAATAGAACTTGGGGCCAACAGTAAAACATGGTGGAGGAGGAGTTATGATATGGGGGTGCATGTCGTCCGCTGGAGTTGGTAATCTTGTTTTTATTGACAGTATAATGGATCATTACAAGTATATTGACATTTTAAAGCAAAATTTGAAATCTTCAGCACAAAAATTGAACATTCATAACGATTTTAAATTCTACCAGGACAATGACCCCAAGCACACTGCTTTGAACGTTAGACTCTGGCTGCTGTATAACTGTCCTGAAATAATAAAAACACCACCACAATCTCCAGACTTAAATCCCATAGAGAATATTTGGCAAGAATAGGAATCAAGAATTCGCAAACACACCATTTCTTCAAAACAACAATTAAAATCGGTGCTTCAAGAAGAATGGGGTAAAATTACTCCAAAAATCACAAAAAAATTAGTCGAATCCATCCCAAGAAGATTAAATCATGTTTTAAAAGTAAAAGAAAATCCAACAAAATATTAAAACCTTTTAAAAATTAAAATTTTTGGATAAATATTTGATGGAAAAGTAAGTGTCCCATCACTTATGTGAGCCATTTTTTGCTCCGTTCTAAACAATTGTATTTTTATTAAATTAATATTTTAATATTTTGACAAAATGTATGTTATGTAATAATTGTTACTAACTTTAAATATGAAACACACCCAAAACATTTTTGTGCATGTTTATTTATTTATTTTATTACAGTTTCCTTTTGTAAAGCACAAGTGTCCCATCACTGTTGTGAGACACTGTATATCTTCTTCTGCTTCGAAGTGCAGTATAATGGTCAAAATTGCATGTGTTGCGGGCATTCGGTTCGAGTTCACACTTTTTGCTTTATTTTTTTTAATTATACATTTATATTTAATATTTTTGCTTTTTAATTTTATTTGCAAAGATGTCTTTCCAGGAGGAAAAAAACACGTGATTTTACAAAAAATTTGTTTATAATTATTAGAGCCTTTTTCTATCTGCCCTCCTGCTGACAACGTCATAGAGCGCCATCTCGGACCCAATTTCACTATGGTAAAATGAGTGCAAGGTCAAAAATATAAGTAATGAGTGATAGATTGTAAAATGAATACTGTGATATAGTATATTGTTTCGAATAACATGTTAAACTAAGTGCAATCATGATTTTTCATTTACTGAAATGATCTGTTCATATGTTGGTAAGATAGAAAAAAATTCATATGTGTTCAGTCTGTGATTCGTATCTAAATATTTTCTCCTAAAAAACATCATCTTACAAAAAAAATATTGCCGAGAGAAATTTAGTTTTCCTGTCTATACTAATAAATAATGTTATATAAAAATCCAAGAGATAATTACATAGAAAAAAATCCTATTATTTGAATACTGAAAATGATTAAAATATGCAAGAAAAGAAAGAAATGAATTAAACTTATAAATATTCATAATTTAATGAAGACATTAAATGTATTGCGAACATTAGTTAGAATAAATATTCCGAATCTCTTTATATTGATAGATCAATCAGAAATATAAAAAAAAATGTGACGTGATAAGGAATTTTTTAGAAAACGAGTAATGAAATCGTAAAGAATATAAATCTTCTCATGATGATTTTTCAAAATTTTGTAAACAAACGTAATTTAAAAAAAAAACATTTCGACAAGACTTCTTAATTTTGCCAAATAAAATTTCAATAAAATTTTAGATCATTTTTTTTTACATTTCACCTATTAAATTTATTTTACATTTTTAGAATCGAAGCAATTTTTTTATAATGCAAATGGGATTGGGAATAGGCAAAAATTAAGAAGCCTTAATGTAATATTTGATTAGATCTATGCAGTTAATATTTGCATTCCATGAAATAATGTTAATGCTTGAATTTCAGCTAAATGTGAATACTTATCTCATCGTGAGTTTAATTTTAGTTTTGATACGTTACTTTAAGATATATTGTTAATATACAGTAAATTCGTAACATTGAAACCTTTGCAATTTGATGAGAAATGTTAAATGATCTAAGTGAAATAGTCGAAGAAGAAGTATCTTTTATACACTTTCAATTAATTTCGCTTCTTTCCTGTTTGTAAAGATGGAATTTGGTTTTCCTTTATCCACTCACTTCTTAATAAGCTAGTTTTTGATAACCTTGCACACTTTTGTACTTTCGGCGACATAACATTAGTTTAATATTTTCGAAATTTAATTGTTACTTCTCATAGATTATTCAAATGGTTATACGTGAGGGACTCCATTTGATAGTGAATTTAAGACATAATTAATTTTATCATTTCGTAGTATTTACAACAACGAATTATAAATCTAAGACAAGAAATATTAGCAATAGAAAAAAAGAAAATTCTATTTTTCGATATATTAATAAAATTGCGCTTTAAAAAGTTATCATTAAATTTAATTTTTTATATGTTTTCCATTTTCCCATTTAACCTGCTTTGATATTTGAAAAAAAGTGAGAGATTTTAGATTTTATAATTTATATGCTGCATTTCTTTTCAGGTTTAATTGTTTTCTGCATTGCTTTTGGTATCTTCGCTGGAAATATGGGACCCGACGGAAGAATCATGGTTCATTTCTTCGTTGTCTTGAACGAAATTGTCATGAAAATCGTCTATCTCATTATGTGGTAAGAGCGCATCTCGTGTACTTTCTTTATTATGATGAATATTTGAAGATATGTTGTATGCTTAAAAGAGTAATTAGGTTACCTTATGTTATACGTCATCAGTAAATCTTGAATTGTTGAGAAACTAACGAGAATTATCTGTCCAAAACTTTCTCGATTACTTTTTTATAAACTTGTCCTGCCAGAGAATTCTTTATTGGCGTACAGTAATTAAAAAATATTAAATTTTGGCGTGAATTTAGCATTTTTACTGAATCTATTGAGTAATCCTTGGCGAGTTATTTAGCGACTAATCCCTAATATTAGGTTAAGAGCATACGAAAATCGAATTTGTGTTTTATACGTTTTCTCAACCGATTGAAACAAAAATTTGATACGAAACTGCGCTTATAGTCACAAAATCCTATCCCAAATTTGATATATTACATTATAAAGTAAACGTTTTTGAATTATAGCGTTTAAATGTTTCTGAAAAGGCAGATCGACGGACAATCAATCCTGCGTTAAATCTGGATAAAAATTTGACAGGTGTCTACACCATCGATATTAAATCTGTGTACCAAATCTTATTTATTTAGTTCTCTTCTTTTTGTAGTTATCCTGTTAAGTTATATTCGAACAACGGGATAGTTGGACTTGATCTGAACAGGTTTTATTCAAAATTTGATATAAATCTGCAAATTCGGTGTAAATATCCTATACCAAATTTCAACTGTCTATCTCAAAGCGTTTTTGAGTTATCATTGCCACAGAAAAGCAGACGGATGGTAATTTTCAAATATGTTTTCCGAATTCAGGGATGTGTAAAACGCTGAGATTGGTCAAAATCTCGAGTTCGAATTTTTTGACGATTACTATACCTCCTCTATATTACGTATACAAGAAAGTAAAATGTGTTATGGTAGTTCTGTTATTATTGTATATATCATATTCGTCGGACTGAAGGTCATCAGAATTATAAGTGTATTAGACGTGTGATATCAGTGACGACTTCACAGCCAATGATCAACGCTATTGGACATACTATTTGGCACCTAAATTCATATTATTTTTCTGCTGTCTTCTTTTTTTCATTCTTCAGTATGAGTAATAAGTTTAAAAGTGTCCGAATATATTGTTTTTCTCAGTTTTTCATTGTTATTGCGTATTCTTGGCAAAAAATAAATATAAAAACCAATGTGTATTTGTGAAGACTCAATTTGTTTAGTACATAAAAAAACAATTGTTATTTATAGCAATTATAAAAAGACTCGAATAAAAAAATTTATGCATTAAGGAATCTATTTAAGTATTTTTTGGCACATTCTGTAAGCAGAATAATCCGCAGATGATAACTATCAATTATCATCAGCCATGGATTATTTCACTTTCGCACTTTTCTTCAATCGCTGGAAAACATTTTGTGTTTCCCAAGCAATATAAGAGGATTATGCTTAAAAATCACTGTATCTATTAGATAAATATAAGAAATATATTTGTTTATGTGGTGTACAAATATATAATATTAGCCCGGGCATCTTCATTTGGTTTGATTTTGTGTAAATGAAATCAATAGTAAAGAAAAACGGAACAAATTTTATTGTGCATGAGATATGAGTTCATTAGTTCCAAAGCCAACAGTGAGGCAACATTTTTTCAATAGAATAGAATGAAGATATAATTCTTTACTTCCATATTGATTAAATTTTTTATCGCATCAGAATTATATTTTAGAAAAATTGGATGAAACTCCTTTTTGTTGAAGAAGAGAGTTTGAATTATATCAGATGAGTTTCTGTTGGAACAACCTGAGAGCAAAGCCAGAACCATATGATAACTGCGAAAAAAAAAAAAAAGATAAAGAAAACAGGAACGCCCTTTACATGGGAAGAAAAAAAGGAAAAAAAAAAAAAAAAAAACATCGCCCAGTTGGCTATGAGCCAATTCTGGTATGTTAATATCCTAGCTTCCGTCAAAGTTCAGTTTGAGGAATTTTCCGTTTACTCCTTCCGCTGTTGCGCAATTACTGCGTAGTGTCAGAATTGTGATGCCTTTGAGACTAGCAGCTAACAGTACCAACTTATATTTCCTATTTGTTGATAGATCTTCTGTACACTTTTATTTTTATTATTTTTCAGGGTTGGAAGGTTTTTCAGGGTTTTTCAGGAAATTTCAGGTTTGTTGAAGTTCTGCAGCCTTAATGGACGAGATGGTAATGCATGTACAATTTTTTTATCAAACGTGGTACATTAACGGCTATTATTATACGGCGTGGGACATTAACTATTAATTGAGTATTAATTTGAGCACTTTTATTGAAAACTATACAACAACTTGGATACGAGCCGTGAAAACATTTCAAGACATTTTTTACTGATGCGATAACTTAGTTGAACGGTGAAGATTTCGCCTGGAAATTTGAGACGCATTGCATAAATTTTCCGGACAGTTCGAGGACAACCAGTCTTATTGAAAATGTTTTCATTAGATATGAATTCAATATTTTTTTAAATCCTTTCTTTTTTTTTTCTAATGTCAAACCTCAACTCGTTACATTACTGTAATCTTGGACCTTAAGGAAATCTTTTACAACAAAACTTGATGCTCATTGGTCCAATTCTGCTTCTTGACCAAAAACTCTAAAATGGTTTATTCAATGACGTGTGTTTCACGATACAGAGACGCTGGCGTGTGGCCACATTTAAATAATATGATTGTTTCAGTCCTTTTGGTAAGGAATGTATAAACTTCCCTGAACAGACCTGACAATGTAATCGCACTAACTGCCCTCTCACCACATCTTTTCATCTTAACAAATCCACCCACGACCTCGAACGAATCTGGTGGATAAACGTTATGAGAAAAAAGATGTCCAAAATCAAAATTAGAAATATCGTACGGTTTCTACAAGACAACGAAGAATTGATCTCCCCAGACCCAAGCCCTGAATAACTTTTTTGTCTTGTTCCACAAACAAACCATTCTTCGAGAAATATAAACTTCATCAAAATTCCTCAACTCATGCTCTCCACCGAACACTCACTTTTTCATTATTGTATTGTATTTTGTTATTATTTTGTGCTCGGTATGTAAACTTTAACATTTTCTCTTTTAAGAAATCTTTTTATCTATATCCATTCCATTGACAGGGATCCTAGAGATTCGGGGATATTCTGTACCGAAAAGAAATGTTCTTTACTTCAAATGCATAGAAATTTATTGATAACTGAGGGTCTTTTCTTTTCTGCAGGTACTCTCCCTTCGGTATCATGTCTCTGATCGTAGGCAAGATCATGTCGATCGCTGATCTGGCTCTCACCGCCCAGCAGCTAGGCCTGTACATGTTGACAGTAATCGTGGGACTTCTGATCCATGGAGTGATAACACTACCGGGCTTATACTTCCTAATCACGAGAAAGAACCCCTGGACCTTCTTTCAAGGCATGCTGCAAGCCTGGGTCACCGCCCTTGGAACTGCATCCAGGTGATATTTCGAGTGTAACCAGTATCTGAATAATTAATTATGAGATGTTATTTCTATATCAATTGTTATCAATTACTAGGTTCTTAAACATTTAATATGTTTTTCAAAGATGTGTTTTTCTTGTTGATACATTGATGGAGTCATCTCCAATTTAAGATATAGGTGTTTTCAAAATTTTATAAAAAGGAATTTGATAAATATTTTGATTTTATATTTGCAACCCCTGAATTTTTTACAACTGCATATTAGCATTTCGTATCTGAATGGTGACTGTATATTTGCAACAATTCCTAGTTGATTCAATTTTGCATTGCAAAATATATACATTGACTTAGAAGTTAACAAGGATGAATTCCAAATCCGTGAAAAGGTTCATGGTTTCCAAGAGGAGAATTGGATCAATTATTGATTCATTTATTTTATGAATATATATGGTTAAGAGATTCCTGTTTTAAAAAGAACTCCTTTTTAATACATTTGTCTAGAACAATATATATATATATATATATATATATAT
>JAPMOR010008022.1:0-28557 GCA_026543865.1 Argiope aurantia | reverse complement strand
CATCCACAATGATATAATCTGATCCGAATTCGATAATTAACCGTCGACTATATGATGTCATAATATGAATCTGAAATGCGTAGGCATACCCAAATAATTATAAATTAGTTATTACTTTTAATTACATAAAAGTTTAACTATCGAAAACCCTGTAATTTTTTAGACAAGCCAGGGACATCCCCTTCGGAATATAAAAATCTCCGCCGGGATAAAAAGATTTTAAAAATAGGAGAAATCACAATTCAGTATCGAACCATGATTTAAAAAAAGAGCTAGATTGAATTTTTTTCTCATTAGATAGCTAGCTCATTAATGCTCATTGCTCAGTTCATGCTCATGTGAAGTTTACCAAAGTCACCACCCACATTTAATTTTGCATGTGGTTGATGTTGCACGAGAGAAACGATAGCCAATGTGCAGTTACATAGTTGGATATTATATAACGTTCAAATATACTTATGTTTTTAATTTCATATTTAAAATCTTTTTCTAATTTTCGTAAATGCACTTTTTTTTAAAACTTTCATCTGTTTCATTTATCCTAAAGGATGTAAAGCATATGTACACGGATGAAGTATACAGCACTATTAGAAAGTTGCTTACCTGCATCGTATGCATGCTTGTTGCACAAATACATCTATATCTATACTTATAATAAAGCTCAATATGTGTGTGTGTTTTGACGCTTTACAGACCAGACCGTTTGACCTTCTTCTACCAAATTCGGCACATGTATACCTTGTATGTCGGGAATTTGCACCAAGGAGCGATTTTTTTTGAATTTCTAATTAGTATATTAATTAATTAAAAATTAAATGAAATTTCACAGTTTTTTCGCTATAACTTCCAAAAATATAACAGCGCAAAAATGATTTTTACGTCAAGTTAAAATTACGAAAAATTATCT
Source organism: Argiope aurantia (assembly GCA_026543865.1). Classification (NCBI taxonomy): domain Eukaryota; kingdom Metazoa; phylum Arthropoda; class Arachnida; order Araneae; family Araneidae; genus Argiope; species Argiope aurantia. The sequence continues at coordinate 27,650 of JAPMOR010008022.1, read as the reverse complement.
TTTCAAAGATACTAATGTCTTTATCTACAAATTAAATTTCTATTTTTAATGAATTTTTGTAAAAATAATTTAATTATATTTTTCAACAATTTATTTCGCACGAAATAAAAATAAAATGTAAGCTGCCTAGAGCACGTTACGCTTGCATGGGGAAAAATTAACTTTTATTAATGCGTTGCCATTACATTGACAAAAGCTCAAATTGAAAAAAAGGCAAACTATCATTGCAAATTAAACATGTAAAAATTTAATTTTCAGTACGTATATGTATGAAATGAAATATAATATTTTCTAAAAAAATAAATGCAATAAAATGCTTTCTATGATCTTTTACAATACTTATATCACTAATTCAATGTAACAGTTTTATTTAAGGAAATATGGTTTAAAATGTAGAAGATATCTACTCGACGGCTAATACTACTAATAATAGATATCTATCTACCCAACAGCTAATTTGTAAACCTTTTGTAATAGACAAAAGGTCTAAATGAAATAAATAATTATATTTTTTTGTAAATTGAGTCAATAAATGTTGATGAATTACAAATTTTAAATTTTTATATATATCCTCTGCTCCGTGAATCATATTTAACAAAATGTTCTTGAGTCGCTAATATATTAAATAAAAAGAATTGCCCTTCGGTCAACTAAATCAATCACTAAAGCTGACCGATTTATGAAAATTTGAATACCACGATTCTATAAAAATGGGCTAATTATTTCATCGACCGTTTCAAAGAAGCGAATCATCTCCTAGGGTTTCTCAAAAGGGATTGAATTACATTATAAAAATGTTGATTGTTGTAAAATTGTAACATTCAAAACTTAATAAATCGGTCAGATTTGATCGCAGAAAACAGATATGCTTATTTATTTAATAGTTAGGGTGTTGCAGAATATGATTCCTTAGGACCAAAGGACTTACTGAAATTTAGACTTCATAATTTTTGAAATATATTTATAAATCGAAAAAAAATATTATTATTGACATTATTTAAATCCTTTTGAAAATAAAACTAAAAACTGAATTTTACAATCAATCCGTGAAATTTTTGTTGACAGATATTATAAATTATGAAGATTATTCTGCAGCGCACATAAGACTTCAATGCAGAATGACTCTGGCTTCAGTTTTCATACTTTTACATGCTTAGTTTCATTAAAAAAAATGTATTTATATTAATTGCCGTTTCATCATTTCCACTTTAATTTAAAATTAAATTTAATGGGAGCTAATAGAAAATAAGAAAGTTATGTGTAGTACAATGAAGCGAATGGCTCAAAGCCTGCATAATAGTATAAGTGAATTATATGACTATCAAAATTTGAAGCTTAAAAATATTTTGCTGAAAAACCTATTATGAGACCAAGTTACATAATATTAATTGAACATTATAGCGAGCATTAATATTGGCGAATCGGCTGATCTCCAAAGGTGGCTAGTATTATAATAATATATAAGGATAAATGTGAGTTTGTAAAAGAAACCAAAGAAACAGCATTTTATTTTCAACAGAAAAGCTAAAGAAAAATATGTGAATAAAATCGAAGAAATTTATTATATAATATTGTTTAATAATATTATACAATATTGTACAATATCAAACAATATTTTACAATATTTCATATTTTTATTTTATTTTTCAATTTTATGCTTGATACCATGATCAAGAGTTTTTATGAAACTACATGTCACATTATGCCAAAATAATTTTTTATAGAAGTTTTGTATACCGTTTCTTCATTCAGAAATGTGTCTCTTTTCTATTAATTTTTCATTTCTCCATTATTTCTCACATTAGGGTTACTTGAGAGATGCAAGAAAAACAAGCAGTATTCCATAATCTTTATGTCAATGTCCTCTTATTTCACCATCTTTAAATGCGATAAATTTAAGGAATATAATCGAAATCCTTGGAAACTACCTGGTTTGTGGATGTATTGCTAGTATTTAATTTCAATTGAATATCTTTTGCATAGCTTGTTATTTATGATGGAGTATTTTTAAACATGAAATAGTGACATATAATAATGCCGTGGTATTTACCTATTATGTTTATTGTATTCATGGGCCTCTTCCATTCATTCCAGTAACATGCCGCCACACTTATAGGAAATAGAAACTGTACACATAAATATATTAATTTTATTTTCTGTTAAATATATTAATTTCATTTTTTTATTTTTTAAATAAAATACACAGCTGCTTTCTACTTTAAAATGATATCGGTATTAGTACAGAATACCGAGCAACATTGTTACGATATTGTCATGATATTAGGCGGCATTCAGAATATCGAGCTTTATCGTGGAGATATCGGACGTCTACTGCTAATAAGGATAGTACATTTTATCTGTATTACTCGGAGGCGTCTGACATCATACTTAGTCACTGAAACAATCTAATAAAACAAATAGGATATACTTTTGAATATCTTAGAAGGCTTTGTTAATATATTCCTCAAATAACTTAACGAAATAAAATAAAGTTAATGTTTAATACGAATAATATTGAAGTAACAACAACAGATAGAATTTTCATTCCTTAGTTTTCAACAGCAGAAGAAAAATGATTAGATTTTAGACGAAACAATGAAAGTGGCTTAAATTCTATCTCTTTAATAAAATGTATTGTTGAAAATTATACACAAAAAATAATCTTCGAAAATTATCAACATTTATTAAAAATTACACTTAAACAAAAAATGTTATCATTAATTTGTATTCTTTTTTTTTTGAACAAAAGAAATCCTGGCGAAATCTCGCTTACTGTTTGATAAATTATAATTCAACGAAATATTTTCGAGGCGCGCATTCTTTTCCTCCAAAGTGTATTTGTACCTCGCTTTATAGCTCTAAGACAAACGGTCTAGCTTTAAGAGGGTTATTGTAATCATACAATTTTATTATTAGTAAAGATAGAAATGTCGAATACTATTTTTAATAATTTACATTCAAGATAATTTTTATTTTCGTTTCAGTGACCGAATTCGAACATCTGTCAACGTCTTGGGTGATGCTTTTGGAGCTGGAATCGTTTACCATCTTTCTAAAAAGGAATTGGACCAAATGGATGCGGAACTGGCCGCTCGGGAAAAAATTGAAATGTTGGACACCAGGAAGTTTTCAATTACTGCCAGAGGAAGCATTGGAGACAAGGGCCATTCGAGCAATCAAAAAGAAGAAAGCCAAATTTAAGTTTCCGAATCAGCATAGAAAATTTAAAGGAATGATGCAATTAGGAGAATAACCTGAAGATTTAGCATCAAGCATTTCAAAAACTAATGCTAACTGAATGGACATCGATCTGTGCTTACTATGAAGGATTAGTAGCACCGATTTATGAGCTGCTGATATCGTCATATAAAACAAGTTGGCATGGGCCGTACATTTTCGAAATTAAATACATCACGAATTAAAAAAACAGACGTTTAAAAAAAAGAACTTTGCTTTCATATTTCGTATTTTTCATGCTGATCCATTGTGAACTATTAAGATATATCAAGTTGTGAATTATTTCGTGCTGCCATCTATCGGTCAGGAACAGCAAGTCAGTTTACTAGAAACTTTTATTTTTATTTTTATTGTCATTGCTTGAGAAATCAAATGTATGAGTTGAAATTCATGCTTTTCGTATCGGCAAGATGTATGTCAATTAAATTCGCATCATAATAATACATGTTTTACATTCTGGTTTCTATATATGCATTTTTTAAATATTATTTTACATTCTTTCTTTTCTGCTCTTGAATATCAATATAAAAATACTAATTATTAAATTTTATTCATAGCTTTCTTGAATTTTGTGTTTTTATTACAAAATTGTTGAAAATTAAAACAATCGAAATTGTTGACAATTTTTAGTAAGCATTCAGTTGCATTAAAAGTTATATATATATAAAAGGAAGGAATTTCATTTCCAAGAATTTCTGGTTAAATTTAATATTCTTTGTGAACCAGAAATTAGGTAAAAATTTATATTATCTTACATTTTCATTTTTTTCTGTGTAAACTTACCACCACAAACCAAAGGAAACGGGAACTGAGCATTTCTTTTAAATGTTCAAATGAAGACATAACTTGCTTTTCCTCAGAATAACTTTTGAAATATTTAATTGAGAGGAAAAAAAAAAAAAAAAAAGGCTTACTAATGCATTTTGCGTATTTTCATACGCGTACTTGAAACTGTACATAAATTTAGTATTTAGGATCATTGTAGCTTTACTTAAATGTATATTAACCACAATTTTTCACTTGCTTTTTACTCTAAATAACGTTTAATGTCTTTTGCAAAATGAAATTTGCCTTGAAATCATTTGTTCTTTCGTTGTATTTCATGTATTGTTTTGAAATCAAATAAACATTGCTAACCGACTTGTCTTATTATCTCTATTTAAATTAAAAGCAGAAATATATCCGTTTATAATTATTGGTACTTTATCAGCTAAGCCAATTGACTAACAGCTATCAGAAACGTATAAATATGCAGTGGTATATGTCATAAAGCACATTTGTGATATTTTTTAAAGGTTTCTGATAGGTTTTTCATTAAAATGAGTTTTTAATTTTATGATCTCAATAAATTTTTCAAATTTAATTTCTAAATATAATTTGCAGGAATTATTTTCTTATTATTGTATTGAAATTCAAATTAAGTTCATTGTTTCATCAAATATTTTAATACCACATTTTTTCCTGTATTAAAATTATTAATTGAAACTTACCTTTTACTTAATTTCATTAATTTCACTGCCTCAATAATATACTTTTTCCAATTCTACTTTCAAAAACTTTTCGGCGTTAAATTGGAAGATTTTGTTTTATATTTTGGTACTTTAATTTTTCAATACAATATTACATACAGCATATTATTTGTATTATCTATCTTTTCACTATAGATAAATGGATCGCTAAATGATTTTCTTTTAAATTCATCAAAATTATAATTTGGACAACTGGTTCAAATCTAATTAATAATTGTAGTATCTCTCTAAGGAATCACATGCATATTATAATCATTTTTAAAATCTTTTACGAATAACGAATGCTTTAAATAGTTTTTTGTAAGAACTTTAAGCAAGTGTTTGAACATAAATTACCTTTTAAATTTTATTTCAACCCATCAGTGACGTAGTGAAAGTCAGTGATGTTAGAATGGTATTTTTATTTTCCAGCCTAACGGTCGTAATCGGTGTAAATGGCGGGCATTATTTTGTATAAATTATTAGGTAATTATTTTTGCAGTTTATATTCATTAGTAATTAGTTTCAATGTTAATTGCACTAATAGCAATTATTTTTGATTCTTTATAAAAATGACAATATTTTGTCTCTGTGTCTTTCCTTAAAACTAGTGTCTCGGTCATCTATACTTCGCTTTCTTCCAACATCTGTAAGATACTTACGTAATGGAGACTTCTTTTAGTTAAATAAATAAATTTTATATATAGTTTTATTTTAATTAAATTAATGAACAAAAATGATATTTAAATTAATGAACTTAATTTGAAGTTTCTTTTTTCTCTTCAAACTGATCTAATGGATCAGGTTGCTCAGATTCATCCAAGATGTCTGATCTTTGTTTTTACAGAAGGTGAATAGTTTTAACAAATATTTCTCTGATTGTCATAAGATGTAATAGTAACTATAATTTTCTGTTTATGAGTTTCTGGTATGTTTATATTTCATATTTTCTTTTATGTTTATGAGACTTGCTTATCATTAATTTAAATTTACATAGCAGCAATTAATTTGAGAATAGGACATTTACTATTGCCTTGACAAATATGATATTTTAAACATAGCATCGATTAATTTTAGTTATTCATTTGTTTCCATTATTTCAATTAATATTTGTTCTTCAATTAAAATCATGGTTACGATGTTAATAATTAAAGTGTTTTTCAAGTTTTAAGTTTTACGTGCTATTTAATTTAATGTAATTCCTGTTATGATTCATTGATATTAAGCAAACCAAAACATATTTGAAACAGTAAATTTTTTTTTCAATAAACTCCAATTTTTCTTTGAAAACTTTATAAAAGTTTCACATACGACACCTTTTTTGTAGTTGAATTAATTTAATGATAACATTTTATTTTTTTCACAGTATATGCTCATGATATATATTCGCCATTTCCGTTTTTGTATTTAATTTGTATCCAATCAAAGAAATGATGGTAGCGGAATTGCTAAGAAATGTATTTGAAAGTTTTTTTTTTTCAAATTACATTTTTATATTATTTAAGATTAACGAAATAAAGAAAAAATAAATAAAATGTTTAAAATATATACAAAGTGATGTTACTATAAAAATCTTTTTTTTTTTATCTGATGAACTTTATCTATAAATTATCATATGAAACGTATTATCAGGAAGCCGACTATGCAAATATCCTATTACCGATTAGTCAGTCGGATAAAGGCGTTTAATTTTTTTTCTTCTGTTTATTGCTGTTGTATCCTTTTTAATACCTAAATAAAGTAGATAAGAAAATAATTTCAGAATTGGAACTTTCTAAATAGGTGAAAAAACAAACAAACCCATTTTCATATAAGTAAACATAGTCAAGTTACAGTGGTCCCAATTTGAACCTATTCCAGAACAGTTTATTGGGACACATATCTGATACTAAGGATAACATCCAAGATGGAAACTCTCTAAACTTGTGAATTACATCAGCTGGAAAATATTTGATCCTCGACGTATTTAATGCGTACCAGGATCGTACCATGCTGCTTCTAATGTTTGAGCAATGATGAGACCTAGTTTTAGTTCATTTCAAACAATAATAAATAAAATTCATTTCATGATAATAATTGAAGGCAAGTTTCCAAATTTAATTTTTAAACCATCAAATTGTAAAAAACTGAAGAGTGTTGTGTAAAGTGGCAATTCTAATTACATAATCACTTTTTGTGTACTTTCATGAACCCAATTTTAAATAACAAGTTAATCATTATCAAATGTACGATCTCACTCCTATAATTTATATAAAATTTAGAAATAAATTAGTAACCATTTGAAATTTGTGGAGTTAGTTTGAATGATGTAAATGCTACGATAGTATTGAAGATAATTGTGGTTTAGTCCTAAAGACCATTACCGTCTCCTGTAGGAGGCTCATAGCGTCATCGACAGCGGATAGCCAATCCTACACCGTTACTATGCCCACCAGGGTCGCGAGAACCAACCACAATATAGGAAGATTTTTGGTTTTCTGAAATTACCAGAGTTTCTGAGCTTTATCCGAATAATCTGTAAATATGTAAGATAGAAAAAGTGACACAATTGAATAAAAAGTAAAAAAAAAAGGAAATTTAGTTTTATTTAAAATCTGGTCATTTTATTACGAAAGTTGCTCTTTTAAGAAAGATTCGGTTTGAAATTAAAACGCATCATGTAAAAAATAATCAAGGTTGCATTATTCTCTGCAATTAATTAATTAAATTAATTAATCTCTGGCATTTCTCTGTTTTTTTTTCGTAATTTCCTTCCTGGTAAGAGTTATAATAACGGAATTGAATTTTAGATGATCTTAATCATAAATTTTCTCTAACCTGGGATGATACTAATTACTTGTTATTGCTTTCACTTCTTCGTCAATATCTAAAAACCTGCTGTCTAAGAATCTCTTTAAATGAGTTTAGAGGTAATAAGCATTAGGTGAAAAGTCTGGATTATATGACGTATGATTTTATAACTTTCATCCAAAATATTTTATCAAATTTTGAATTTGAAATAGAACATGCAGCCTTGCTGCTTCTTTCTACTTGATATTTTCCCAACTTTTTTAAAAAATCGTTTATGTTCTCACTGCATAGATTCCAATGTCATTCTATATGTTTCGACGCTGGATTTTCTAGAATGCAAAAGGAAATCTAAAGTTCGGTCGATTGTGAAATATGGTGAGTCAATTGCTTTGAAACAGCAGAAAATATGAATATCCAAATTTGGAGGTATTTTGTGACGAAAAGAAAAAAAAAATGTCATTACATTATTACCATCACCTTCGTATATATTGTCGTATAATCTCAACTTCACATTTCTTGCTGCTACGAAGCAGTTGATTCGCCATATTTCACAATAGACCGGACTTCATATTTCAATCAGCAGAATTTCTAGAAAATTTAGCGTCGAAGCATATATGGCATCGGAATCAAAGGAAAAAGTGCCAGGAAATAACACGCATTCATTCTTACAAATCTGCGAAATTTGAAGTTGTATCATCAAAAGGATTTTACTTAAAAAGCAACATTCGTAAAAGCATACATCGATAGAATGATCCAACAAATAACAGAAATTAATGACTTCCTGTGAAATCAAGATACTAAATGGCCGTTATTTTCAAATGAAATTATCATACTCTAGGAAGTAAAAATTAAACAGAAGAATTTCTTAAAATCTAAATTTTCAAATAAATTAAGTTAATTTTTTTAAAAAATGAAGTATTTAATGACGAGTAACAAACATTTTTTTTTCAAATCTAGGGAAAAAGAGGAAATTGCAACCATATCAGCTAATCAGGGATATCTGATATCTTCAGGAATATTAATCTTTTGTTTAATGTTTTGCTGGAAAGTGTTTCTCTAAGTGGATTTCGTATCTTCTATGTATAGCTCAATACAGAATTTCTCTGTAGGATGACCAACAAAAAGCGTGCAAGTCGAATTTAATTTTGAATTTAAACAGTACATACGAATTTTAGTTAATTAGATGCAAAAATTGGGTTAAAAGTTTTGTAGAAGAAAAGTACGCAATTAAAATATAATTCTCATGCATATGGATACAAAGTAATAATAATACAACTCTACAACTAATAAAGATGAATGTACGTATTAGTATTTTGGAGCTCTACAAGAATGTCGTTTGATTTGCAACTACCCTTAGTGCATATCATGGGTACCTCGAAGCGATTTAATAAAATTGGAATTAGAATTTTAATTGATTAAAAATTAAGCTAAATTTTGTTGTTTTTTGCGATAACTTTCTAAAATATTATTGCACGATACTCAATTTTATATCATTTCAAAATATAAGAAATTGTCTTTTTAATGGTGCTAGTTTAATAATAATGCGAATTTTTCTAAATATTGATAATTATTTTAAAATGTTTTTTTTTGTTGCTTAATTTCCAACGTTATATTATATTGTTTCCCTGAAATTAAATCGTTTTCTTTGTTTCATCAAATAATTATTCGCGGGATTTTCTTTCATTGTTTAAAGTTAAAGGAGAAGGATTTTGTTTAGGATCAGTGTAGTTTGAGAGACTGATTAAAAAAAATTAAGGTTACAATATCGCGAAATTTCAAAATAAAAAATAAAAAAAAAAGATGAACCAAATATATACATTTTTAATAGCTCTGCAATATTTTAAGACTGCCTCCTTTAAAAAGGTACATGCATATGATAAACAGATCTTCAGCAAAGCAGTTATAATTTCCCATCGCTAATGCCTGATAATTTCAAAATGTCATGGGCATGAAATTATATCTGCACGTTTGATCTGAAATGAAATATAATAGCAATTCCGGCGAACCAGTTTGGCACTTGACAGGACTAATTCTACATAAAACGGAGTTGTTTTGCAATCGATAGTCTCATAAAGTTTAATAAATTCATCTTATGATTCAGCGGCTTCTCTTCTTGAGCAAAATTTCCATAAATATATAGTAAATTATTTCTGTGATTTTAATAGTGTGTATTTGAAGATTAATTTAATTAATTTTATTTAGTTTTCTTTACAATTGAATTAAATGATACTTGTATTTTAGGTGTGTGATATTCTATTGATTCAGCTAAAGATCTATAGAATATTTGAAATATTTGTAGATAGTATTTAATTTTTGTATCGAATTATAGCGTCTTCGAATGATTAAGCTTACAATTCGATGACGCTCGTACATAAACAGTTAAAAATTTTACATTTGTGTTATATTGTTAAACGAGAAATATTCAGAACTGGATCACGCAACTTCAAACACGTATAGAATAATTGTACATACAGTAGTTCCAATAATTAAGAATATACTTCGATTTTTGGTTTAAATAATACTTTGTATGGTAAATTTGCAAAAATTAAGTGATGGATTGATTGAAAATATAAGTGGAAGTGGAAGAAAAAGTATTCTGAGTGATGTCGCAAAAGGGAAAATATTGAAACAAATCAAGATTTATCCTAAAGTAAGCGTATTCGAACTTGCTTAAGAACCTTCTCAAATCATTGTCAGAAGCGTAAGTGTTGAAACTGGGCTAAATGTAATTGGATAAGATGAATTTAAAAATGGAGTTGTTTAAAAGAAGCCGTTCATCAGCTTGCAAAAAAAAAAAAAAAAAGACTGAGTTTGCAAAAATTTATCGTTGAAGACAAATAACTTTAAAAGAAAGTTATATTTAGTGATGAAAGTAAATTCAACATTTTTGAAGGTGACGACTATCGCCAATACATGGGGAAAGCCCAATGCCGTTTTCAATCTAAAAAATTTACATCTTGCAATTAAACATAATAGGGACACTGTCATGATTTGGGATTGCATGTCTTCAACCGGGGTAGGAAATTCAGTTTTTATAGATGGCATTATGAACCTTACGATTTACTTCGATAAACTTCACAACAATCTAAGTGAAAGTGTTAAATATTTGAGTTTACATCGACATTTCTTATTCCATCAAGACAAATATTCCAAACGCACGGCACATTAAAGGGAGATGTATTGCCATTTTCATTGTAATAGAAGTTACATGCACTATCCCAATTTCCCAACATAGAAAATCCGTGGGTTACTCTCGAAATTGTGGATCAAAAATACAAAATTGGAAACAAAGCCCATTTAAAACGGGTGTTGCAAGAAGAATGGGGCAAAATACCTTCAGATACCACCAAAAAGTTGGTTGATACAATACCACGACTTTGTACACATTATAAAAGCCAAAGGCCATGCAAATAAATATTGACGCTTTTTCTATATGTGAGATATTATGAAAATTTCATTGGCGTATTCTCAATTTTTGAGGTAAAAATCTGCATATATTTATTTAAAATGCATTTTGAAACTTTTCAATTTAGAAGTTTATGTTGATGATACTTTATTTTTACTTTACATTAAACTGTTTGTTATGTGTAAAAATAAAAAAAAGTATTTAGATTTCTTGGTTATATGTTATTTGTATTGAAGGTTGGATTTATCAAGTAAAAGTAAGCTGTATTCTGAATTTTTTGAGTATATATAAAAGTTAATATTTCAAATATGAAGTTAATATTTGATTTACTTAAATGGATCCTTTTTGTTTCATTGACTTTCATGTTGTAAATTTGAAACAAGTACACGCAACATATATATATGAAATCAATTTATTAAAAAAATTAAATTACTGGAATGAAAATGAGTTAATATTAATGATGAGAGAACAAAAACAAATAATGACACTTTTTAATACAATAAAACAAAAAACACAGCGCGTTGCCGCGGCCAAGAGGTTTGGCTGGAACACAATGGTAATTCAGACTCGGTGGAGCTACAAATGCACTAGAAATTTTTTCAAAGACTTTAAAAATGATTTTAACTATCCGGAAACAATGAAAACAAATTGAGTACAGTACAAAAATAAATGTATTTGAACTAGTGCTGAAATGCATTTATACACAAAATGTGCTATTTCATAGAGAAAAATGCAAAAATGCAAGTATTTATGATAGTAATATTTTTTTATATTATTTAGCAATAAATAAAAAACTAGAAATGAAAAACTACGCCAAAATTTGTAATGAAATTCGGTTAAAAATTGCATATAACTGAGTAACTGATGAAAGCAATAAAAAACATTGGACAATGATTTTTAAATTATCTGTTAAGACACCAGAATGGAATCGAGAACAGTTTCATAGTGATTGATTAGTTCAAATATTTCAATATTTGTAAAAAGAGTAGTTAAAAATTAACTTTTATTTAAAATATTTCATAAAAAGTTTTGAAACAGTTATTTTAAATTATTTTATTACTCAATAATAAATTTTTTTTTGATTTTTTTTTTGTAATAATTTAGTCACGTGATTTTTTTTTTCAATCTGGGGAGAAAAAAAAAACTATGAATAGAATAAGAAGCATTGCCTTAAAAGTTAGACCTTTAGAAAATACATTAATTTCACCAAAACGATGATTCGGATTTGATATGAAAAATAAATTAATTTTTTAAAAAAATAAATAATTTGCATCTTCCAATTTCGCAGCTCTGAAGTCTGAATTATAAATAAAAGTAAAATGCAAGGGATAAGGTATTCCCCGTCTCAGTTCAGATGAAGATTAACTTAAAATGAGTCTTTAAATAATGATATTGTCAAGAGTCCATATCTTGAATTTTGACAGGGTTGCCACATACCGGAGAAAACCAGCTCCGGACAGGTTACAAGCAAAAGTCGCAGACCTGAAAGAGAGAGAACCGGAATTATTAGCAAAAATGCCTAACCCAATGAAGGATCTCAAATAAACCGCATTTCTTTAATATAAAGCTGTTCACTAGAGAGGAGAAAAAAATAACTTTTCGAAGATCAGATTCAAATGGGACGTAGAAGATGTGTATTTGCAAAGCGATCAACTGGAAAAATACTGAAACCAACATTGCTTTGAATCTTCAAACAATGTTAAAACTTTAAAGCTTAGAAGATATAGTTTTGTTACCCTAAATTACCCCAAAATTTACTATTTGTTACCTTAAAAGTAGGCAAACTACGTTTTCGCTTTCTAATAAAAGTATTTTATTTTAAATGATTGATGACAGAAAAAATATATTTAAAAACTATGTATAATATTTTGAGTTCTCATAAAAGATCTCTGTATTGAAAATTTAGGTGAACAATTTTTGCAACTTTATAGACAGAATCATTGGTAGAATATAACATAATAAAAGGCTATTTCCTAAAATAATTCGTTATTATGAAGTTTGAACATTCTATTTTGATACTTGATTATATGCATGATATTACTGCTATTTACAAATTGCACAGTTTTCTAATGATTTTTTAATGTAGATTTCATAAAGGAAAATAGTCATTTCCACCTTTAATCTAACGAACTATTCAACCGAAAGAGTATTTTAAAATTATATTGATTTAGCCAAGGATATTGCCCTAAATAAGAATTTTTAATGAAATTTAGGCATTGTGGATTTTGAGATGAAAGATGTTTTAGTGTAAACTTGCCTACATTCTTTTCTGCAGATTATGTAATTAGTCTGTCGCATCTTTTAACAGCTAAGGTATGATATCGAATTTTTTTTTTCAAATCAAACGTACAGTAAGATTTATCTTGCAAAATAAACGAAATAAAAAAAAATCTACCCTTTCTAATGTTGTGAATGGTAACTGTAGACACTTTGTTCAATTTCACAACTCAATGTAGTTTGTAGTATCAAAATGTTTTTTTTACAATTTTTAAAATTTTGTACAATTTTCAGTTTTTGGTCACTCCTTTTTAAGTACCCTTAGTAAAGACTTTTTTTTCTATTATGTTTAAGATTTTTAAAAATGAAAAAGTTAGATTCTATTAGATATTTAAAAAAATGTTTCCTGTTTAATTAGAGCTTAAAGATAATTTTTCTTTGTTTTCTGTAATTCTTGTTTTACAAATTTAGGTCCTTTTTCTCTTTTAAAATACTTTAATTTTGAGTCAATACACACGTATTGCTAAAAATTATGAAATCTATTCTCCCATATTTGTTAAAATAATATAGAACCACTAACATTTTAAACAAAATAGTTCCCCTCTTCTGCGTCTAATGCTGTTTAATTATGAAGTATCGAAGTTCCTTGTATATTTATTTTTTAAATATCGTGTGTTAAGAAGAATGAAGTATCGAAGTTCCTTGCATATTTATTTTATAAATATCATGTATTAAGAAGAATGAAGTATCGAAGTTCCTTGCATATTTATTTTATAAATATCATGTATTAAGAAGAATTTACGCTTGACAAGAAATACATTTATAAAACAACAATATGTCACATGACAATATTCTTCGGATATTTAATTTAATGAGCTGAAAATAACCAAGATGTTCCTTTAGGCATCAAAACATATTCTTACCTGAGTTCATTGGATAAGCTGCCTAAGATCAGATCATACAAGGTAATTGGGTGTAACGCAGGGAGAACCCGTATTGCGCGTTCTTGAGGTTCTGGGAAGCATCGTGGTTACTCTTCACACGCAACATGAAAGGTTTGCTACGAGCTGCAAAACGAAGAATTCATTAAACTCATTCAATTAATACACCAGATAGTAAATATGCTTTTAATCTATTGACAGCCTCTATGCATATTTTTAAATGAATACGAATCTATTGAATTTTAATCGAATGCATATATAAAATTATAATAATTATTATTTTCCATGAGAATAAAGATATTTGCAAATGAAACACAGTTTTCAAATTAAGATTTTGAGGCAAATTAAGGACAACTTTCTGTTATTTTTCCTTTCTGATATACAAAGTTTACAGAAGGAATCTCGATATTTTTGTTTTGACAAATTTTCACATTTCAGACTTCACCGAGCACGATAAATGCATTTTGGAGTTAGATCTGCTTATAAACAAGATAATTATGAGCTAGACGACTGAAATTGCTATATGAGCTTAACATTAATTTCGCTTATTTCGATGGAATTTTGAACGAAATTCCTTCACATAAAATTTTTTAGTCTGCTTGTACGATTGTAAATAACTACAAAATGTTAAGAACCAGATTGATAAAATTTTATATATAGTTTTAATATATAATGTGCTGATTCATGTCAAATTTTGAATCAGCGAACTGAATATAGGCCGACTTAAAAATTCGCATACGTGTAAACGTGACCACTCAAAAATACAACGAATTAGATAAATAAAAGTTGGAATGTTATCTTGTATATAAAATAACAATTCTACGTTTAATTTTGGTTTCAATCAACCGAAAAAAAGGCATCCAAAATATGTTTTCGGTTTTCTTGCATCCCCTTTAAATTGCAAAACGTACATGTGCGAACTCTGAAAGACTAAGCCCTCGCGGTCTTCGCAGCCTTTGCTCAGGGTTCTACAAGTTTTAAGCAGAATACAGGATGGGGGAGGGGGGTAATATTTTTTACTAGAGAGTATGCAAGAAAATTTTGGGGATGCCACTCCTGTTGATACTAGTTATTGTTGACTATGGTGGATCATTGTTGAATTTAATATTTATTTTTACAAATGTTAAAGATGGAGACTTAAGGATTTGAATACTATTACCATTTTATTCCTTAGATATTAATTATTTGTATGTTTGTTTCCGTATTTACTAAGAAATTTATCACGTTTACTAAATTCATGAATTGTTTAATCCAACGGACATGCATGTTTTATAATAACATTTATCATTGACTTACATATCAACATATCCCTTTCGTGAAGCTTGGTTCCACAGAATCGATCTTCTCCAGGTCCCATACCATCCTCTGACCCTTGGTCAATGCCTATAAAGTCATCTTCATTGCAAATGGATCCGCTGGCACCATCATCAAAAGGCTGACCCCAAGAGAATGCTCCAGGAGTTTCAGTCTCCCATTTGATGGAGCAGAAGTTCTCCTCGACCCTCACGCAAGAAGTGTAACGGAGATTGCTCAAGTAGCGAACCTGGTTCTCGAGTCGGGGACCATAATTGAAACTCCTGACAACGTCACTGGGGTTCCTGAAATACTGAAGGCATCCTGCAGGGGCTGCAAATAAATGTATATTCTGTTAGAAATGATAACACAATGAAACAAAATGAGAGATCTTTGACAGGTACAATCTGTTGATTATTAGTAAAAAGGCAGAAGTTCAGTTAGAAGTGTTAATACGTTATCAATGTACCAAAAAGTAGAATATTTGATTTTTGCAAGAATTAGGAAGATTATATACCATTGATGTTGTAAATTGTGTTTGCTATTTATGCTAAAAAGGAATTAATTTCAATTAAATTATGGAATGCTAATTAATTCATACACCGAAGCATGGTGCTATTGAGAAATTATTTTAAAGATACTTTTAAATAGCTTAATTGAAAAGAGGGACCATTATAAGAACTTATATAAATAAATCGGATAGATAAAATTATCAAGATACTACTCTTTCTTTTACTTTTACAAGTTAGAGATAATGCCTGCAATTGTTTTAATAAAATAATAAAATTTAAAAATATTAAAATAAATAAATGAATAAAATTAATCTAAATTTAAATCTCAAAACAAACTAAGTTCATTTCAGAATAGATTAAATTTCAGAATAATTTAAAAACCAGATTTTTCAATCAATAAAAAGGAGAAAAAGTGGCCTGAGTAAAAGCCTATTCAATAAGAGAGAAGAAAAAAGAAAAAAAATTCTTACCCATGTTAAGACTTCCGCATTCAATCATAGAAATTTTGATCTTCCATTTTCTTGACATTTTATCACCATTACCGACAACACTGAGGACAACTGGATTTGCTGATCCTCTGCCCATGTCAACGTACACTGTGAATAAATAACTATGAGTATATACATCATTAAACCAATTGCTTTATAAAAATGAATGAATTCAAAATATAAAACACTGCGATAGGAAAAAAGTTTGAAATAATTAACACATAACAATATGTTAATTAACATAATAATATGTTAATAAATAGCATGTATGTTAAAAAATAATTCTTTATATTTATTTATTTATTTATAATGAGAAAGTATAGAATAGCTTGTAAGCATTTATACCAACTTATTAATCGTTGTAAATAGTATATGCAGCCGATTTTAGATAATTCAAACAACATTTAAGCAGTTATTAAAACGCAGAATGCGATTTATAGCAAATAGAAAGAAAAAAAAAACAATTTCAAAAGTCAAGATGAAAATCAAATAATTCTGAAATTATTTCTAGAAGGTCGACGAATACTACATCTCAACATTCTCACTTATCATTTATCATAAGTGCTAATAAATTTATTACATAAAATATACCGATACTTCATTAAACAATTATATTTATATTTTGCCAGCTTAGAATCAAAATGTATTTTAGTTAATAATCTTAAATTAATTTCTAATGGATAAATAATAAAAATTAATTTAAGGTTGGTTCTTGTTTTTGGAGTAAAATAGAAAAAATCTAGTTGAATAGCCATGAAGATTTTCCAAGCATTTTTACTCACAGTGCTGTCCTTTGTTTTGACCACACAGGATGGGCAGCCTTTCACCAACAGTTGTTCTCACCATGAAGGAATCGGTGGTGCACAGACCCATCTCATCGGGGTCGGTCAAGAAGAACTCGTGGAAGTCCAGTCTCAACTGGCAGACGTTGTCTTGCTTCTCAATGGTTACTTGGCACGTGTCGGTGCCGTTTTCTTGATTGGGATAGTTTCGGTTCACGAACACGGTTTCATTTTGGCTGGTTATGTCACCGCAAGTGAATTTAGCTGAAAAAGATTTGTGAAAGGTTTACAAAATCATAAATCATGAAAAACAGAATTGTGAAAATATAATAAATTCAGATATTGAATATTGAGTGTTACGGAATTTCGTAAATTCGCTTGAATCCGTATTAAATTCTGTTCCAATTTTTATTGATCCTTTGCGCGCAGTCAATTATAGAATGTTTTTTATTCTTCTGTAAAATTATTTATATATAGTAAAATTGTTTTCGTTTTTTTTAACGGTTAAGCATTATTAAGGCATTTGATAGTTGAAAACATTGTGATGTTTTTAGATAAAATGAGATGAATCTAGGAAAAATTAAGAGAATTTTTGAAAATATGTGAATTGAACATATAAGGTAATTGCTTTCTGTGGCTAATTTTTCTATTTAATTTGAATAAAACTGTAATGTTTACTTATGTACGATAGTATTTGCTTCTATTTAATGTAATTGTGAAATTGCACTAATAATTTGTTCAGTATATTTTAATTTGTTCTTTTTTTATATCATATGGATACGTAAATGTGAAATATACAGCCAACAATTGCATAGCTACATTTAATATCCAAACGCAAGTATTATCAAAATATTTTTTCATGTTTTATGATAAACATATAAAGAAATATCGGACTATTTTCCAATGTCTCTTATCTAAACAATATACTTTTCTTTGCAGTACTCCTAACATTAAAGTTCCTCTTTTCCTATTTCCTCGTTTTAATAATTTCTTTCAAAACATTCCCAATAAATATATTATTTCAATAAATAAAGCATTCAATTTTGTAAATGTATGATACCAATCAGCCTACAATTTGAATTTATGTTAAAAATGCTTAAAACTTCAGTGGAACAAGGAAAAAGTTTCATTTTTCTATTTGTATAGAGTCAATATATATTGTATCCAAAATAAAGATAAATGATAGAAGTTTCAATATTTTTTGATAGCAAAATCTAGTTAATAGTCAGTGGTTCATGAAATACTGCTATGATCTAAATATCTTACAACTTAATGTTTATTATTTTAAACAAAGATGATAATCGTTTGCAATTAAAATAAAAAGAAATACCACCAATCAATTTTAAAAACAAAAATTTCGGAAATTTGGTAACACTTGCTTTATGACTTAAAAATATATTTAATTTTCAATTTAGATTTCCCTGAACGTGTTTGAGAAACGAAAGAGCGATAAGGGAAGAAAATGTTACTTTATCTCAACTAAGAAAATTTCTCGCCGGTTGAAGCCATCTATTATTATTTCGAGGAAAGAAAACAAGAGCCATTTATTCGCTATTTTCGAACCGTAACTCATTAATAAACCATAAAATGCTCGCTTGATGGTAAGCCCTCACCTGAATATCTTTTTTATTCGGATATGAATGCAATAAGTGCTTGTACACTGTTTCAAGTTTTCTGTTCTATTTACACAAAAGCGGAAAATAATGGCGCATTAAGATCCAGGAAATTGCTTATGCAATCGGAACTGCTGTGTTGAGAAATTTTATTTCTGGATACTGAACTTCAACAGGGGAGCGTGTACAAATTGAATTTGTTACTTAATTATATAAATTTATCAGTGCTCATTTTGACTATTGATTACAAAAAGGGACGATTAATTAAACTAGCACTTAGCAGTATTAACAAGTACGAAAATATTGAGATTAATTCGTAAAATGTTTACAGATCGTTGATAACAATATAATGAAAATTATATAATTATATTTCTGCAAATAATTTAAACAATATTATGCTGAAAAATTGCACATAAATCTGTCAGTTTTAAAAGTTAATATTACAAATTCAAATTTAAGGCTACTAGATTTTTTTTTATTTCTCATATACGGAGTATAAACGAAATATTGCAATCATCAAAAAAATTCAGATTCGAGAATTTCTGCATTTTAGATTTTCTTCAGTTCTAAAAAACATTTTTGGCTTTATATCTATCGGTCTGTGGCAAAAATAACTCAAGAATTATTTCAGCTAGCTAAATGAAATTTAGAATATGGTTTTTATCCCAAATTTTTAGATTTCTATCAAATTTTGAGCAAATTCCTTGCTGACTGGTTGGCTGTTCGAGTACAAGCGAAGATGCCTTTAAATCTAAGAGAAGTAGACGGATAACGTGTGGTACTTAGTATTCACTTCTAAGATACTGTCAAATTTGGAATCAAAGTCCTCAAGAAATTGGCATTCTCTCTGTGTGTATTTTTACAAGTATGTAAACGCGACCACTCAAAAACGTAGTGGTTTAAAATTAGCAAATTTGGAATGTAATTTTTTTATCCACCATTTTCGTCATTAAATTACAATAATGAAATAAAAAATTACATTTTGCATTAGAAGATTTTGAATGTACGATTTTAATGTATGAAATAACAAAACTAAGATTATCTTATATTTTTAATGTGTTCCCATTCTTTTAAATATTTTATTATTAATTTGAATATTATTTTGAATTTAGCTCAATTTCCATCGAATCTAAACTCAAAAACATAATTTGTAAACTATTTAAATTACAGTCACAATATAAATTAATTTTCAATAGTTTTAACCTCGCATTACACGCTTAGTCTCTTAAAAAAATTACTTTCATTCTAAACTCCATATTTATTTTCCGTATGGCTATTGATATTGTGTAAGACAAATATGGTCCCAAAACATTTAATACTTACCGAGACAGCATGTACTAAGCCCTCGAGCACATGTTCCAATATTAGTTCCTTTGCGTCGTTCGCAGTCATTAGCATCACTAAGGCAAGTGCCTTCGTCCCCAGAAATGCCTTTGCATGGAGAATTCTGGTATCGGATAATCGTAATGAGGTCACCTAGGATAGAAATGGTTTCTCATTAAGCTCTGCGAGAAACGGAATGTGCAAATCACAAGGCAGCACTGTTTCAGAAACATCTCAATAATGAGTCTGGAATGTCAGTATTTTGGAACACTTAAGAAGAATTATTTAAAAATTACGAACAAAATTTGATATATATTTAGATAGAGGAAATGTTAAAGTTTATTGAGTTGAATGGTGTAATTCTAACTAATTAAATTTAGTTTCTTACATTGATTTCGCCTTGGTCTAGTTCATTGCACATTAAAATAAACTAAGAATAAATGAATAATTTTTTAATTCCTCTACATTAAACAAAATGTTGTAGATGCTGATAATATAAGATTATAAATGAAGACAAATGCTCCAAATGCAGCATTCTAGAGAAAGTAATCATTGCTCTTTTACGATTGTCATTATAAGAACTTTTCTATTTAAACGAATTTTTTAAAAAAGACGTTTTCATCCTTATGGGAAGAATATCTTATAAATTAAAATAATTTTCACTTAAAGAATACTTTGCCTAAAATTGTAGATTATAAAATTAATATCAGCTAAATAATTTTGATTAAAAAGTTATCTTGAATCATAAAATCGTCTGCACTTGTTTCCACTTCATTTTAAAATCTTTCCGAAATTAATTTATTAGAAAAAAGCTTAGTTAAAAAAATAATCCTGAAAATGTATTGCAATGTAATGCAAAACAAATTTTTAAAAATTCTGAACTAAATGAAATAAGTTAAAAAAATGCATTGATTAAATTTACAGATTTATAATGTTAATCAATATTTTCTGCAAGAAAAAAATCATAATTATTATCGTCTGAATAAAATATTTCAAATAGGATCGTGCATCTCAACTTATGAATACAAAAATAATAGAACTATTTCATGAAATTTAATTTATTTCAGAATTTTGTTTCTCTGATATATATCAATGTGCAAATTTTGAAAGTTGTATTCAATTATATGACTTTAAGAATGTGCTACACCAATTTAAATCATCATAATAAAATTCTTACTAACTTCTTCATATTTATGTCAATAGCTGAAAAGAAGTGTTTTAATTCATTATTGGTAAGATTTTTTAATCGTTTTTAATGCTGATCTCTGATCTACGGTGCTTGTAATAATATTGCCTTTTTTATTGCTTTTAATATTATTTAAATAATTACTTATAATTTTATTTGTTTCGTCAATGTTTGTTAAATAATGCTAACAGAAGTCTTAATATTTGGAAAATCACTAAAGATTCATTTGTTTGTATATCATTATTTCTTTGAATAGAATATTGGTGGATATCTGAATATTAAGAAATAATGTCAAATTCGCATTGACTAAGGTAAGTTTTTATATATATATATTTTTAAAACTTAATATTTTTCTTTAGGACTTAAATTATAGCTTTTAAAATGCAGCTTTGTAGTTTAATGCGTTATACATTTGAAAATTTATTCTGAGATATGAATTTAAATGAATAATTGAATTCCAAAATGAAATTTTAAATTCCAAGTTTCAAAAGTACAAATAACTTTTCTATGCGTTCAATATTTATTAATAACTGAAAAAAATTAAAATCTGTTCTAGTATTTAAGAACATGTGTGTTCTTTTTTTCTTTAGTAAAGACAATTTTTAAGAATGAGTTAAGTATATTTATGAGTTAATGAGTTAAAGAATATTTATTTTTTTCTTATAAATATTAGCTTAACTGTAGTAATATTGGATATTTTTTTAAATTTTTGTTTAAGAGCTCGATTTGAAGTATACAAAAATATAAATATCTGTGATGATATTTTCTAAGAAGCTCCTTGAATTTTTATTTTATTTTCATATTTTCTACTAAAACGATAAAGCACATTATTTTTCAATAATAGTAGTTGTTGCAGATACGCAGCAAAATATTAAATTTTGTGTGTCAACCGATATCAAATTCTGCATTGTCTTACAGTTTAATGTTTTATCCTTTTTCCTCTTCCTATATACAAAATGGTTTTCAAAATTAAGCTGTGCAAAACACTAGACATATGTCACGGTGGCACAAATCGATTCTAATCAAAATAGAGCATATATATTTAATAATATAGTCTTGTGAATAATAATAATTGCTTTGTAACATGAAACATATTCCTATTTTTCCTATTATTCCTATTTTTTGAACATGTAATGTAATCTTAATTTCATCATTGTCGCATTAACATTCTGAGTTGCTGTTTTTTTAATATAGTTGAAACTTATTCTTAATAATATGATGAGGTTAAAAATAATGAGGCATTTATTTCTTACTTATAATTTCATTATAAAGAGAATGATTAGATTTGAGAAAGAAAGTTTTTTGTGATTTTGAAATAATAGGTTTCAGTGAATTTATGTAAATAAAAAACATAATTATTCAAACGATTTATTTCGGTTTATTTGAAAATTTTATTTTATAGAAAAATTTAGGGTTTATTAGAAGAGGGTTAGCGTTTATAGGAAGAACTGGAATAAGTTTCTGATAAATATCCAAAGATAATTCGATAAAATAAAAATTATTTTGAAAAACAATAAGCAATTTTACCTTACCTAAGTTAGCTGGCCTGTTTTGGCCTTCGACCTTGCCTAAAAAGAGCAAAAATCCAAGGATTAAGGAACCCCAAACTCCAAGATGCCTCCACATTCTACTTATCTGAAATAAAAAGAACAAAATATAAATGTGAAATAAATGTGTTCCAATTTATTTTTTAACTATAACAGGAAAATATACTATTCTATAGAAAGAAACTAAGTTGATAAAAGAAAAAGAAAAAAAATCATGATTATTATTATCAATGCATATTTTGTTTGGAGCCCAAAAGATTTATATTAGAATAAAAACAAAGCTTCTCGGTGAATTCGAAAAATTTAATTTACTTTTACAGAACTTTATTAGTATCTCATTAATAAATCGTAAAATTTCTATAAATGCCAATTTATTATAGAATTTTAAAATAACAGAAAATGCATTTTATCATGAATTTATACTTTATTTGTTGTTTCCTTGCAAAACCCATTAGTGAACTCAAAAAACTGATTTACAGGAAAAGTTAATAATGTAAAAACAGTCGTGGAATTATGATTATTAACGGTAGATCTATAACGTTATATTTCCTTTGATGTAATTAAAAAATGCCTCAAATGATATTATTTTCATTGAAAAAATTTCCGCTAAATTCCTGTTTAATAGAAATTAAAATGCTTTTTAAGCAAAGTAAACTATTCTTTCGCCGTGTTTCATTAAATATATTGACTTTAATATTTTTAATTTTTTTTTATTTTCTTAAATAAATCAGAACTGTTCATGTTTGCAAAATATCATATTTTTCTCACTGTATTAAATTTATTAATCCATTGATAAGCCATTTATACAAAAGAATGGTGATTTGAATACAATTTATTTCATTGTATACAAAAGAGAATGGGAATAGAATGTTTCAAAATTATTAGAAGGAAGATATAACTCCATTTTTTTAATTAGAGAAAAATAAACATAAATGTGTTTTTGAATAGCTTTTCTACCAAAATAAGTGAAGTTTCTTTAGGGTAAATATGTTTTATGATCACACAAAATATTTCCTATCATTTATTAGCATTTCAATAATGTAAATATTGATTAAATATTGTGTTCAATTATAAGTTATATTTTGGTAGCATTTGATTTAGTATTATTTATATTTTATTTTTTTAGCATCAGTTATATTTTATTACAGTATAATATAGAAAATAGTTGTGTCAAATGCTCACATCAAAATATATATGAGACTCAAATAAAACAAATCTTCAATCAAACTATTTTAATGTGCTTACAAATGGAAAATTTGAAAAATCCTATTATATCACCATAATTATTTTTCATTTCCCTGAGCTTATAAATATGGGGAATAAAAACCAAAATACATGAATTGCAGGTGGTATAAAAATTAAAATGTAAAATTGCATTATAAATTACAAGAAAAGTGTAGAAGGAATTCACAATAAAATGGAATTATAGTCAGCAGTTGATGAAAAGAAGAGTGACATAAAAAGTCACTGAATTGAAATATGTTAAGCATTTGAAATAAGAAATTAATAAACACTAGTTTGAAAAAAAGGGGTTATACACATAATGAATTAGCGATTAAAAATAATGTATTTGCCTAAAAAGCGATATAATTTTATAAAATATATATTTGAATGCAAGAATATGTACGAAAGAGAAATTTATCTTTTAATGTATCATATTTTCTATCAGTCAATGAATAAGTATACCAAAATTATCGATATTTTAAGGAAATATTCGGTATACTTCTCTCTTGTTATTTATGTGAGAGGTTATTAAAGGCAATGTTTATGATTTCAAAATAAAATAATAAAACAAATACATTTCTGATGCAAAGAAATAAGGGCTATAAGAATATCAGTACTATAGAAGCACATATTTTTTTCAGATAATCATTTATTATTGACATAAAAATTTAAAATTGACATAAAAATATAAAATATAATATTTTGTGTTAATTAAAAAAATATTTCCAATTAAAAGTATGCCTATCTCTAACAGTTTAGAAATTAGCTATTGGGCCACGATTAGAGTGAATGCTCTGTAAATTGCATATAAATTCCGAATCAATTGCTCCTTGAATATTTTGGGCAGTTTCCTCAGATATCATAAGACGAAAATAAATTTGATTCCACTTATGCATAATGCAATCTATTAACCAATTAGATTTAAGTTTTCCAGAAAAAGAGATAATTAAATACGGATTCCTTGAAAGGTGTATGTTCATAACATTAATTTAAATTCTTATTATCGATATCATTTAAAAATATAAATAAAAATCTCATATCGTATGATAATTATTTACTTTAAAATTGAGAAATAGTTTTTAAAATCAAAAATGCAAGTTTATTTTTTATATCAATCAAAATCCTGACAGTTTAATTTAATAAAGAATCAATAATTTGAATCGATTGTTGCTCTAACTGTCTTAAAACTAATATTTAATTCTTAAACGAAATTTTTTTAGAATGGATAGAGTCAAAAAAGTGACACCTGGTGGCAATTCAAATTATACATTATGTTCTTCAAAAATGGCACTTTATTTTTTATTATTTTTTTCTGATGAAAGATTGAGAATAGTTTCTTTTACTTTTTTTAAAGAGAATAATTGATAGTAAGAAATTAAATTCAATAAAGCTTGTTTTATCCGAAGGATTCTTAATGACATTCATTGCTTTTCTTAATTTTATATATAATTTAGTTTTGTTGTTTTGTTTCAAATTTAATATTAGCAAGTCTTTAGTATCAAAAGAGGACATTAATCATTTGCAAGTAATTAGATTTTTAAATATTTTTCTCGGTTGATGATTTATTAATGAATTTGGAACTTTTATACCTAATTTCATTTTGTGACTAAAAACAAAAATGATATTACAATGACATTTTATTAAGTTAGTATTTGAATACGAAATGATCACATGTTTTCTCACTTAGAAAAATATTTTATAATATTATCTTTTGTATAATTTTAATGAGCCTTATTTTAATACAAAAATCTAATGATAAAAGCTGAAAAACCCGAGTCATAGCAGAAAATTTAGTGTACGTGTAAAATTGCTTTCTTGTTAATATGGAAGGAAATGCTTTTAGAAAAATTACATGGTCATTAATCTATACATAGCTCAGAGTTTATTTTAAGTAATGGATCTTTTCGTACCTCAGCAATACTTTTGACAGATATAAATCTGCATCGGAATCATTGACCGAAAAACATGAAGTTTTTCAAGGTCAGCCATGCCTCAGTGCTCCCGGAAGCAAAAATCACAGTCACGTGCAATGGAAAAGATGTTTGAGAGATTGCCATGGGCTGAAAGTTAAGAAAAATTCCTGTTTCTGAGCAACCAAACGTGAACTCCTCTATCATCTCCTTAAGGCAAAGAGCCAAACCGGTGGTAATTATTACTGTCTACAAAACAATTCCGGTGTAAAAGTTTAACATTCCCTGAACCATTTAGTTTCTTAAAGGTCAGTGTCATCAAACAAAAAAATAAGTTGAGAAAATTGAAGCAAACGAAGTTTAATTTCAGAAAACATTTATTTGCTTCAAGCTTTGTCTTTAAAACAGCACTTTTGTATTTAATTGAGCATGACCCTTTAACAAAATACGTTAATAAAGAAATAGGACGCTTTCATTTTTAATTGTTATAAGCAAATGTCAAAATTTTTATCACAATTGGTTTTGGATTTTCTAAGAGATAAATGTGATGTCTTTTGGAATCTGTTTTATAATTGGAATACAATAGGATGAACAATTTTTATGGATGATATAAAGATAATATGTCTTAAGGGGCATAAATAAAATTCAATTCTTTGTAATACAAAATCATATACCAAAAATAATTCAGATTTATGCTAGCTTTCCTCATCCTTTGCAAATTAAACTAAATTCATTACTGAAAATTAATTATTGAATAAAATTACTAAACCATAACAAAATATATACAAGATAAAAAAAAATGTGAGAATAATAATATAACCCTTAAAAATATAAGTAATATTTGTCTTGCGTTTGAAATTTTTTCAATCTAAAGTAATTTTTTTTCACATTAAAAATCATGGCTCTTTTAATTTTAAATTAGAAAAATTCTGATACCCAATAATAAATTTCAAGTACGTTGATTTGAGTATAAATTTTCTTGAAGAAAATAAGTTATGCGGCATTTAGATAAAACCAAAAATCATTCCTTTGCTACAGCTTAAAAAAGAAACAGAATCTAAGGATTCGTTTTCTTATCATTTTTTTTTCCAACTCACATATGGCGAAGAATTTAACTCAAGCAGATTTTTCTTCAAAGATACTTTTCTAGCGTCAAGTAATCAATTAAATTTACACTCCTTTGATTTAGAGAGAAGAAAATAAATATTTTACACTTACTTATATTTAGCGAACACAGATTAAAAAGTAACAGAGTTAGTTGACCAAATAGTTCCTCGAGCCTCTTAGGAGACAGCTAACCCACGAAAGCAAGCAGCCCGGTTTTTGCAATAAAAGAGATCTTTTAATAGCGGCACTCACCTAAAAGTGAAGTGCTGTAGTACCTTCTTCCACGAGCTGATGCGAAGGTGTGTGGACCACGCGTCACGCAATCCGAATGTCTTGGTAAATCCGGAAGTCTGACCTGACCTTGCTTTATACTTCGCCTGAAGCAGGTTGATTCCGAATCTCAGTTGCGTCCCCCCTCCCACTGGCAGTCGTATTCCTATCTCAAGTGAACCATCACGGTCATTGCCCCCCAGTCGGGGTCAGGTAAGATGCCGCCGGCTGTGTGGTGACCTCCAGCCGTATTTGCCATCCAACCTTGAGCAAGGATGGTGACAGAAGATGAGTTT
>JAPMOR010008014.1:542033-596501 GCA_026543865.1 Argiope aurantia | reverse complement strand
CATCACAGGATAAACCTGACCAGCTGAAACTTCTCTATACATTGTCTAGTGATTCTTCCTTGAAAGATTACGATTGGTCCAACAGAAAACCAAGACACGGCTGCTCATGTCAGGCAGATCCAACTGCATGCCTAACATTTGGATGGGGACAATTACTATCATACACTTGTGCAGGTATCCTCCAAACATGCACCGTCCTGTTGCGAGGAAAAGCATAAAGGATGATTCGTCTGACTATATAATTATCCTCTATTTGTCATTTGACCAGGTTTTTTACAGTGGTTATGGCATCACTGTAAACGTTGTTTGGTATTAACATCTGTGAAAAGTGGTATTGGGAGTTGCAACTCCATCGTAAATGTTCATCTTATGAAGGTAGCACTTAACTGCAATTATTGACACTAGAGAATCCATATCCTGTTTATGCTCTGCTGTCATTGTTTCGTTTATTGTTTCCTTTTTAAACATTATAATCCGCTTCAATACCCGACGGTCTCTTCCACTCGGCCTCTCCTTCCACTCCCTATTTTGCTTTGTCAAGCTTTCCTTGCCGTGCTATGTGCACACTATTGTGACTTTAAATACTATACCGCTAGAAACGCATAAAAGATGTATCCTTAAATTCAAGGTTCAATAAGAGACCTTACTGGCTTGAGTAGCCCTTTTGGAATTTATAATTACACCAGCATCGATCCGATACGCAGTCATCGTAAAATCATCAAACGTTTCAAAGATAGAGGCGGAGATATTTTTTATAGTCAAGATACCTATTGAGATTGTTTCATTTGATTTTTCACTGAGGTTGTTCCTTTGAATATTTTGTTTTTAGGATTTGAACTAAAATAATGTTTTTGTAAATTCTGTAGGAGAACAAATTCAGAGAAGAACAAAAATATATCTAATAACGCAAAATTTAAATTTGCTTTTTTTGTCGTAAATATCAATTTTTAATTTGTTTCACTCTTCTGTAGTTAGATCTAAAATTATTATAAGGTGTTAGTAGTTACTGGTTTTGATTAGTTTTAACTCATCTGAAAAAATATGACTAAGAAAGAAGATATCTTGGAGGTTTAATATAATCAGATCATCATTGTATCTGAAAGCGACGATGATATGTAAAACGAATTATTTCTTATTTCTAAGAAATGGGTTTTAAAATGTTTCGCCTGTGTTTCATGTCTTTTCATATGTCTTAAATACTTTTCTTCTTTACTCCAGTTTACCTTCGGTTTTCTTTTTTAAATTTCTGTTGTTTTGTTTGTATTTTCTCTTTTGTCTGTGTATATATTTATATATATACCATTCTAGTTGACATATATTCGGCCGAAAATTGATATATGCGTTATTTGGACTCTGGCATGAAAAAAAAAACTGCAATAAAAGTGAATGCAAGTCATCACGTGAAAAGGTAGTGTGTAAAGAACAAAAAACACAAATCTCGAATAAAAAATTTTATTGCATCACATCATTTATTCAATGTACATTCCATTTGCATCGATGACGTGTTCAAAGCGTATTATAGCATGTTCAAGCGAAGTGTTTCTTGAGCAACTGCAGTAACATTGCACATTAATCTTGCTTTCAATTTAAGGAGAATTCGAATGTTCTCTCCATAGACACGCTCTTTCAGGAATCCCCATAGCCAGAAATTATATTGATTCAAGTGTGAAGAACGAGGGACAAAGAAATCAGAATATGTCTCGAAATTACTCGATCATCTCCCAAACGGTCATGAAGAAATTCCTTCACTTTTATGGGAGGGTGCATCTTCTTGTATGATAGTAGTAATCCCTAAACATTTGTATTCTTATAAGATATAAATGATTTGCTGCAACAGAAGTTCACAATAAAGGATAGCTTTGACGGATTACCTTTTAAGCCCTTGTGGAATGCTCTCCTCAAAGAGAAAGTGATCAAGAATGAAATCAGCAATGAAACCACACCATATTAGAATGTATTCAGAATGCATAGGATATCCATGCATAACTTCAGAACGTGCAGGACCCATATGCAACAATTCTGAATATTTACTTATCCGTTTAGGGTAAAATGAGCCTCATCTGGTCACAAATTATTCCAATCTCTGCCAACGATTAGTCTGAGCAGAAACTAGTAAGCAAAATCAATGCGCTGTTCCGGATCTTGAGTGCAGTATTATATTTACTTTTAAATTGATGTGTATACAATTTAAAATGGATCGCAGAGCCTTTCACACCGTAGAACAAGAGAAAGACCAGTGGCGTGACATCGCTCAAGCACTTGTCGAAGAAAAATGGGAAATGGAAGATCTTTCAAATACAGCATTAGATACTTTTTCAATACTTTCATTTGAAATCTGTTTCTTACTCTTCCAGGCAGTATACTCAACTCCCCAGTCTCGTCAAATTTAGTAACCATCTTTTTCAATCCATTCTTCGACATGGACCCTTTTCGCAAGCCTTTCAAGCGTCAATATTCTTGCTGTGAAGTTAAACCATTACTGTATTTCTGATAAAACGACTTGATTAGTAAAGCTCTATATTTCTTCCCTGAATAATGAAGAATGATTTTACGGCACTGACTACAGGTATTTTTAAACGATCCTAATTGACATAATGACCTTTCTACTTTACAAGAAAAGCGCCATCTATTGATCAAAATTTAAACTATTACTTTTTGCAGTTATATATGTATGTGTAACGATAATTCTTAATCTAATTTACAGCTTAATTGATTTTTTTATCTTTCATCTTAAATTAGCTCACTTTACTTTATTTTGAAATTTTCTCTTATTTCTTGATCCAAATGCCATTTTTTTTATTTATTTGTTTTTAACATGAGCTCTACAAGATAGCTGAGTTTGCACTTTTCACACACTGAACGGAGGAATAAAAATTCCTAACTCTCTATGACATAACTTCAAAGATACCTAATATTCCCTTTCCTAAAATGACATGTGTCAAAGTATGCTTTAAATATGTATTATATTTAAAATACTATTGAGTTGTTGTGTTTGAGATGTTAAAGGACAAATAAAGGAATGCCTATAGCCGTAGACTATAGTATTATAGTAGAAAGTAGAAGCTCTAACCCTTCTAAATACTTTTCGAGTCTGTGAAAGAATTTCGGAGATAATGTTTCTCTTAAGATTATAACTCTTAAAGAATCGTTTCGCGTCTTTTTTTTTAAACTCTAGCAAGCTGATCTCTAAAATCTTTCTTCTACTTCCAATCGTATTGCTTCGAAAATATCTGGAACTTGATTAAGCCTGGTAGAAACTTTACAGTTTGATTTTTATAGAGCATTTCTTTTGTAAAATTATAAAATTAAAAATGTTCAAAATATTGTCACGTACGTACTTTAGTTTGGAACTCAATGACACTCACACGAAGTAGAGCTAAACCAATTTATTAACTCAACGTTGAACTCAGAACACAGTAACTGACAGATCTTCTGCTTTTATACTAGCACGGAAAGTTCCAGAATACATTTCTGGAGACAGTAAGAAAAGTCCAGAACACTTGTCTGGTAAACTAAAGAAATGTCTAGAATCTTCTGGAACATGAAATAAAGGAAAACATAAAATCAAGGAATTAAAAAATTTACAGACTGTGAATCGCATTGTCACTAGTGGGATTCTAACTTACGATCCCTTAATTAAGAGACCAGCGCTATGACCATTCGGCCATAGATTGTCGACTGCCTATTTTCAATGCGGTAATATGTTATCTACCGGGCATAAATTACCAATGGCATGATAACTTATCCGGCTCATCGCCTTGCTTAGTAATAAATGTTTTTTTAAATGTGTTTTTTTATGTACTCATTTGTATTTTATCTGTATTATCTGAATAGTCTGAAAATTTTAGAAAATGGTGGTGCTCTTAAAGAATATCTGAGAAATACAGTTCTACTCGTGCCTGATTTTCAAGGCATTATTTAAATTAGTCCATAGCGTATTGCATGTATGTAAGATGCAACTACCCGCTAAATGAAAACGGGCTATTATAATTACAAGAATTAGATACTTGCATTGAATTCGATACAGGCAGAACATACGGACGAATTATTCAAAATGATGGTTATTAACTATTACTAAATAGGTTTAAGACGCAGATTGCTTAAAATAAGGTCCTAAAAGGGATTTTTCATTGCTAGAAGACGTATTGTCTAGAACTCATGGAGTTGAAGAAATTGACTCCCATTTTTAATATGCTACTTTAGATACATTACCGTCTATGGCCTGAGTTGTATTAAAAATTTTATATGATGAGAAAAATAGCCCATTCCATTTTTTGAGAGTGCAGTTTTAGAAAGTGAGATTTTACTTCTTTATGTAGTCTTTTCCTGGTAATAAGTCCTCTGGGTTCTTATGATGTGACAGACATCTCTACCTCTAGATAATCTTGGAGAATTGGTCTTCCTTCAAGTTTACCTTCTCTTGCAACTTCTGCTTTATGTCATCTTCTCTAGCTTGATGACAAACGAGAAAGTTTGCCATGAGAGGCTCCGAATCCTGCTTCTTGCTTCTCAAGAACAGCTAATTTCATATGTCGACCGTAAGTTGCTGCATTTTAAGCTAGTGTATTGGAATCCCCGGTGTATCATATTAACTGGTAGCTATCCATCACACTGTTAGTCTGCTAAGAATGCCACTTGCGTGGATTTCATATAAAGCGTAGTTACTGACACCGGAGGAGATTCTGAGCGAATATATTTTGGCTAACATCCAGATGAGCACCGAGGCTGGAAATGTTCAGATCTGGTGGTTACATTTTCTCGATGGGCTCAGAAATGGGTGTACCTCGAATCTGAAATTCTTTAATATCAAGGCGCTTACAAATTTAATCACTTCAATGGGCAATTAATCGAAATACATCTGAAATCATTTCCAACTTTTTTGGCACCTATAGAACAATTATCAATTAACTAAAACTTTTATATTGTATCTTCAATTTTGGCTGATAAAACTTAAATCGGTAGTGACGTGAGATTAACAAAGAAATTCCTCTATAGTAATCTTTTTTTTTTCTGATCGATTCTGAAAGAATTTCTGAAATACTTAGAAATAAATTAGCTTTCGATCATTCCAGTATATGTTCTTCTATCTACAAATCCAAACTCACCACAAGGAATAATCTCTAGTGGCGAATTATTCAATGGAGCTGTTGAGAAAGTTACTGAGGATTTTATTGGCCAAGAATTAATCTATGGACACCGTACAAAGGGACAGCAACACCTTAACATGAAGCACCTCAATTTAACACTTAACTGCTCCTACATACCTATATTAAAGAGGGAAGAATGGTATTGCATAAATATTGTCACCAAACAAACAAGACCTAAAAATAGATTATCTTAGTTTTCCTGAAAGAATATATATACCTTCTCCGCCCAAGGACTTCCAGAGCTAAAGATCTGGACATTCTACGGCTACCTGCAGCGAGATATCCACTTACAACTATTGAGCAGAAATCCGCCACTGTAGCATTGAAGGATTTCACAGGAAACTTATGTGCAAGGGTGAGTATGCTTCGTTTTCCTGACTTTGTTTCGTTTGGAAATGGGAAAAAGAAATTGCAACAGTAAAAATGGAAAAAAAGAAATTCATAAACTGAATCCCCCAGAAAATGGGATGTTTGTAAATTCTCAAATGCCAGAAGTTAAATCGTTACAGCTGTTTCATTCTAGACAAATCCTATTGATATCTAAACCACTCTCGAGAATCTGATGTTGATGCTGAGATGAGCTCCTCCACTGCATCGGAAGAGGATATAATTGAATATAACATGTCTGAGGAGTTGGAAGACTCATCTCCTCCAACCTCTAAAAAAGCTGAAAAAGAAAAGAGGAAATAGATCATTCCTATTAAATATAAAAACATGTAGCATTCTCGCTTCCTTTTTTCAATATGATTATTGGAAATTCGAATTTGGAAATTAACTATATATATATATATATATATATATATATATTGGAATTTCGAATTTGTTTTGTTATACATTGTGTTTTAGTGTTTTATCTATATGGTATGCATCTTTATTGTTTCACTTGTTATTTTTCACACTTGAGATTGTAGACATTTTTTGCATCTAATATCATTACAACTTGCTCTTATCTTCGTCAATAGTTGCTTTTAATTGACTTTAACAATCTTTATTTTATCGCTATTAGAATTCAATATGAGAAATTTCAGAGTACTTTTATATTTTAACCCTTTCTTAATAGCATTTCACCATACATTTCAGCACTTTGATCCTGTTTATTCACCATATGCAGCACGGCCAAACATGGCTCTTGCGCAGTAAAATCCACCAACTGATACATAAACCACGTCATCTTAACAATCACGCCATACCAAAATATTGAAGAAATCAGGAATTTACGAAGTGACAGAGGGAATATTGCCAATTCCTGTTGTTCAAAATATTTCGCCACAGCTTAATCTCCCCACTTGAGAAGTACTTTCTGCTTCATAAGATAAGCATAATTTAAAATACCTACAAGAAAGTAGGTCTAAAAACAATCTGAACCAATACCCTTCCCCATAAACCTAATTCAGAAAAGGTATCGAAATTCCAGAAACCCTCAAACCGTTAACTTTGATTCCATACCGATTCGACAAAGTGTATGTGTGCGTGTGTGGTTTATTGGCTCAAGATCCATATTTGGCTATACTGCGCGCAGATTTGACAAAGATTGAAAAAAAAAAGAAATATTAAATTATAGTGTCATGCATCTAACCACCACGTAGTAGTTCCGGCCTCACAGCTGAAAGACGATGAAGTGAAGAGAGAGGAAGAGTATGCGGAAGTTGGTTGCTGAGACTGGGAAGAGTGCGTGTTTGTAGGAGCTCAAGTGGGGACTCCGATAAATGAGTTTAGATATTTAGATTTAAACTAGAATTTATTTGTACATATGTAAATAGCCATCAATCTTTTAATTCATAAGATATAATCATAATAATCCATCCATAATGAACTTGTGTTGCCAAGAAAAGTGTCATCCCTTGTGTCAAGGCACGCGACAGAGACCAAATTTAAATTCGAAAGTAAAAAAATTTTCCTTAAATAACACCGAAGTTACCTACTGTATTCATTCATCTTCCCCACAGGTACTAATCTAAGCTGTCGATACTGCTTCGCTCAGTGGTAGCTGGGTGGTTGGCTGTACATAAAAGCAAAGTACTAATCTGAGGATAATATTACTCTTCTATATAACAAATATAAAGCTGTCGTATCTTCTGAATCTAAATTAAAGCTGTTCGAATAACGACATTGTAGAACATAACTTGAGTGAACCTTCTTGACGTGCGCTCTCAAAAATCTATAAAGGTGAGATTAGTGTCAGGTGCACCAAATCCTTCAATTGAAAAGGAACAGAGGACATCACGCTTACAGAGTATAGACGATTATGCCTAAAATCTTTTAAGTGCATTTTATTTATGCATTGAAACCTGCGTAATATATCTTTGCGTGATTCATATTTTTACTTGGTGGGATTTTTCAATCAAGCATAAATGAAATTTTAACCTTTCTACGTGCATCGGTTTAATTTGTTCCACTGCAATTTGTTTTCAGATTGCCCATTTACTGAGATCATTGTTTTAGTATGAATAATCGATAACGTTTTAGAAGTTTTTGAACTTTAAATACAATTTTATGCTTTACAGTGTGTTTGGAACAATATAACTGTATCTGGCTCTGCACTTTGGCAACATCGAAATTCACTCACTGCTTTTCTTGATAATGCTTGCATTAAACTGTCTTTCCTGCGTGCCTATTAGTTAGGAGTGTTGCTAAATTTATTTTAAGAAACTGACAAATAATCACTATTGACATTTTTGAAGCGCTGCTCGATCTGATTAGACGATTTATTCTTGGCATTGCCATGCCAGGAAACTTGATTTGGGCTTCATGCTCTGTTGGGCTCTAAAAGTTTGGGTATTCTAAAAAGTCTGCTTTCTACCGTCAGATGAATCGAAAAAGAGAAACGTTATCATCATCTAGAAGTTTTTTAACTTTATGTAAGTTTTTCTTCTATCACTTTTTAAATCGAAGTTAGTCTCTATTGGTAATAACATGTTTACGAGTATGAAATTTGGCATTCTTACGACAACTCACGAATACATACCAAAATATTCTCCGTTGTCTCATTTTGAGCATTAGCACCAAAATAAATGCCAAAGCTGGTAATATCTAGAGCCAGTAATTGCTTACCCTTTTTGGAGTTTATAGCGTGTGGCGTCGGGAATTTCTTGTATCTTGCTAAAAATAGACAAAGTTGATTGGTTAAAAATAAGAATTTTCCCTTACGTGGGCATCAGTCTGAATTGTAGATTATTGCCAAGCATTATTTTGATACTATTTTATTACTAAGAGGAAATCTTGAACGAAAAGGACATTTATTCTATTTCTGGTTTAAAAGCAGGAAAGGTTTTCTGAGGCTACATCAGATTTTTGTTGGAAAAAACTATCATTTAAGGAAAAAAATCAGTAAATCGTATACACTCAATAGCTATCCGAATCTTATTTACCTTGTAACTTCTACGAAGTAGAGATCTCAGTGTCCTATTTTGCTGTATTTCTGGTCGTGTGAGTATCTCTAGTAATTAAATGACAGATTTTACAACTAAAAGTGAATTATTCTTTCTGACACAAGGACTTCCATATTGCCAAGTGAGAAAGTTCTTCGTCAGCTACCTGCATTCTACTTGTAAGAATCATGGGATCTGCAGACTCACAGTAACTTATGGCAGATCTCATTGTATTGCACAGGAAAAGAGTAATAATTGCTTAAGCTCCTAAACTTCCTCCTCCTGATCAAAACCTCCCTAGACATTTTGATAGGAATAAATAAAAAAAAAAAAAAACGAAAACTAGTATCGGAAAGAGATCCTGAAATCCGAAGCTACACGAAACATTTCAATTGGTTGGCTAGTTACGCAGCAGTAATTTCAAAGCTTTTTAATTCAAAAATGCTCAAACGATGTATACAGACAAACTGTTTCTCATCTATCTGTAAAATCCAATGTATTTTCAAAATTTTGGCCTTAACTTCTGCATCAATTACAACAGCACTTTCAGTCAGTACTCATTTAGAAAAACATCTATTTTCAATCTTATATTTCGGAATGCGAAATAATAGGGACAGATTTCCTATATGGTTAACGATTCATTCTTTCAATTTTCTCGCTATCTTGAGTACGGAATATACGACATGAACTTTAATTTACCAGGGGCGTATATTTTTATTTGCGATATTGTAGTTTTGGAGTAACTTAATCCTGATGTTTGTTGTCTTGATAAACAAAGTATCAATATAAATTAGACATCACCGAGATTCTGTTCATTCCGAAAACAGATCTGCATCACTATGCCAAACAGATTTGACCTGATCTGTTTTTAGCATAATAATCCCTGAGATACATACTTCTGGAACTACCGGAATGGGCTCAGAATCCTTCTAAAACTATCGATGGATGTCTTTATGAACAATAAGAAATTCTTGCTTATTATAGCATCAGTTTTCTAGAATAATCTGTTATTTGAAAACCGATCAATCGCAAGATTATTGACTCGAAACAGTTTTATCTTTTAAATTGGTCATTTTTCAATTTCAGTTTGCAAAGCATTTTTTATCAATGAATCGGTTTAAATACCTTTCACTATCGGTTTCGGTTTATGGTCTACATTCCTATCGTTAACTTTTGGAAATGGTCTTATTTCCTGTGGGCTGATATGAATTTCTACTCTCACCGGGATATATATGGAATTTCTTAGGAATCATATAAGTAGAAGAACTTGTATAATATGAAAAAAGCTACTAATGACGTTGAACTGTCTTTCTTCTGAACTGAAAGGCCCTTTTGCTTATTTTTTTTTAATTCATTTCTTCGAGCATCCAAATACTAGTTGCCAAGAAGCCTGCCATAACATTCTTCGTTGTTATAACATTTAGTATTGATTGTTTCACTATTGAAAGAATATTATTCATTGTTGTGATATTTCAAGGTTTGTCCCTCTTCCATGAATTAATGCCACCATTGGTGAATTTTTTGAAAGATACAACCACAAATCTATCTAATGATTGCTAACAATGCGATGTTTCAAAAGCGATATGACCGCAAAAAAAAATCGCCTTTTCATTGTACAAGTCTATTGTTGATGAGGCTGATGACTCTCCAGAAGAAATAAGTCAGGTTTACCTTTGACTCTGGTATAAATAAAATCTCTCACAAAGTTCTGAAACTCTTGCCCTACCATCCATTCAGATTTTTTCGCTGAACCTGCACTTTCTACAGGTGCATTTGATAGGAAGTAATATTTAAAGCTTCCCAAAGATGAACAAAAAAATCGGAAAGAACCGAGTTGCCTTCAGCATTAACAGTAAGCCATTGTGACCAAAATTTGCTTCTCTTTTCAAGTGTTATGCTTCATCTTGTTTGATAATTTTTTGGCAATTATTGTTTGCTTCTGAACCGCTGTCATCCGATTCTCGTTAATGTTATTGTTATTTTGAACCCCGAAATTGTTATAAACACTAGCGTGAGTATCAAACCTTTCCATATTGTCCCAATTGAAACTCATTGCTTTGCTCTGGCTAGTCGCTTGCGGAATAAGTAAAAAGAGCTTCTTTCGCTTTAGAAAAACTGATAGTCAGTCATTTGAAATACTTTCATATTGATTCGCCATCCTAATTGGATTTTTGATTGCATACTGATATGCCAATGTTTTTACTTTCTTAGAAGAAAGGTTACAGTATAATTTCGAAAAACTATAGTGTTGAATTTCCATCTCATAACTGTATGTAAAGAACTTTCGAGAATTTTATATCCAACGCTAAGCACTTTGTCTGAAAGAAAAGGTTCATTAATATAATTTGTACGCAGTATCTCCAAGAAATAGCTTTAAAATTTAGTGAAACTTAATCGCCCTTAAATTATGAAATGATAGTCATAAGAATTACAACTTAGTTTCTATTTTTTTTATCAGTATCTCATTAAAGATGCAACGTCATGTAATTAATTCCATGCTTGCAAGCCATTTTTTGTAATAAGCATCCGATCATCCCTTCCTCCGCTGCTTCCAAAAATGTTTCTTGTGGTGTATTACTTCTATTTTTCATAATTTTAGGCAAAAAAAACTTTCTATAAAACTCAAACTTACTGGGGACAAGTTGTTGTAACAAATAACTCCAACGGAATTGTAACAAGTTTCTCCTTCTGGCACCATTTTATATCTTGTGAATAATATAGCTGTACGGCATTTTTAAATACTATATTAGTTGATTAAAATTTTTGACTTTCTCGTGATACACACATTACAAAAATATCTCCAATTCAATTTAAAAGGAAAATTATGATAGATCCAAATATACATTTAACAAGAACTGCCAGTATTTTTACAAACTCATAGACATCCAATGCTCATCAAGAAAGCCAAATGATAGATGACTACCATTTACCGAAAGAAAAAGGAAATTCAAACGGCGGTTAGTTCAAAATTCAAATATAACAACTTGCACTAACCCTTGTCTCCCTTACTCTTTTTCTCCTATATTGAATTATTTCGACTTTGTGAGACGATTGAACATTCGACATGATTTTGTGCTACGATCCATGTAAGCAATATACTTGCTTCCGGTTAGCATTGTCTGACGCTTATACCATTTTATTGCGAAATTTTTTCAGTTCCTGAAGATAATTGGAAATTTTCCATTTTTAATTTAATAGCGTTATGCAACCAACTATTGAAGCCTTTCTTGCGTCTCGATCGCAATTCATTTTGAATGAGGACATACTTGTAGTGCAGTTAATAACTTCTCAATATAATAATAATAAATTCAAAACATATTTGTCCCAGATCCTTATATCAGTAAGAACTACATGAAGTGCATTATTAAGAATTCGGTAACAGCTTTCTACAACTCCATTGTGAGCAAATATATTCATATCGAAATTTTTATGCATGAAATCTTCAGTCAATTTTGGCACTAAAATAGTTCCATGAATACATTTTATTCAATATGGAAGTCATGTTTTTGTAAATACATCTTAAGTACATCGTACTTTTATTTTCCAGTTACTGAACGTCGGTGAATAAATACCTCTACATCCCATATGCTTTCTGATTCATTAAAATGCTTAATAAACATACATCGAAATCCTTCCAGTGTTAATTCATATCTTCTGATTCGAAGAACATCGATTTGTCCGAAACCATTAATCACTTCTTCTCTGGTAATGATTTGTACTATTTCATACGACAAAAATCCAATTCTACTTTCTTAATTTCTGTTTTTGCTTGATGTTCAAAAAGAGTAGGATAGTAATTCGCGCTGCTGGTTTTTGGTTTAAAATTGTAAACAAGCTAGGAAAGTTAATCCCTCAGTTTTTATCAGCATTCAGTTGGGAGAATATTTTTGTTCAAAATTCTTTTATTGTCCAAAAGCACCTTCTGCAGGTCGTACACCATTTTTTTTTTCTTTCCATTCTTTTCTTTTTTCACCATCAGGATAGCATCTTTTTTTAGGCCTTGAAGTGCCTTAAAGATTAAGTTTCCTCTCTAACTTATCCTAACCTTAGCATTCTACTTTTTGCTTTCATGAAAACCTTCACGCGAAGTAATGACCTCTCTGTTTGCTTCTATCTTCTCATAGACGACAAAATTTCTAAACTGGTCACGGTGGTTGTGACCCATTAACCAAGAGGTGCTTGGTTAACCAGGAGGTGTGGTCACTGTAGAGTCAACCCACTGACAGTGTAGTCATCTAATTGATTAAACTTCAAAGGATCTTGTAAAAGTGAAGAATTTCTATGGTTCAGCTTTGGAGATTCGTTGATTTTTCAGAAAGTGATCCTTAGCCTACGGATCCTAGCATGCTCATAAAGTGGATAATAAAACTAGGAATTTCCATATCTTACAAATGTAATCCCATGTTGAACTCTGGTGAATAATATGGTCTTCTCCCAGCTTATTTCTTATTAGACTGAACTTAAAATTGAAATTAACAGATATGACTGATATTGATCAGATTAGAATTCATATGCGTTTTCTTACACCCTCCCTCTTCTCAAAAGAATAAGTTTTTGGCAAAGTCTTCCTTTTTTGTCTTATAAAATGTTGAAGAAATAATTAGCTATCCAGAGCGCGCTACGAAATTTAAATCTAGATATATTCTCTAAGAAAAATCATTTTCGCTCCTAATTTCTGTTTAGGGATATTAACCTTGAATCTACGATATCTGTCAAAATTCACAAAATTCATGCAAATTAAGTAGTGTTACTTCCGAATCAGAATAACAGAAGAATATCAAAAGTTCATCACGAAATATTCATATGATAGGTTCATTTAAAACCTATGTCGGTCATATTCTCTAACTCTTCCTTAGCTGTCCTTCCTGCCACATCTACAAAAGAATTCCTGAATAAAAAAATCAAGTGTAAAATAATTTGATTAAATTTATGAAAAAAAATCGAATCATAAAGTAGCTTTTGAAATTATACGCAAGAAAAAAAATATCAAAAAGTGTAAATTCTTTTCTATCGATACCTCTAGAAAACATTCTTATTTCCAGTGGTGAAACTGTGAAAGAAAATTACACTGACATATAATACATGTTGCAAAGGAAACTATTGATGACTCAGAAGTTCAAACTCTAAAAGAACAAAGACCACCATCGAAGAGTAATTTAACACTGAAGACATACTTAAACATATTTATTATTCGCTGTTAATTTACCATTAAGTGGGCCAGTTAGCTTGGACTACTTATATCCTTCGGATTTATAATTCAATGCTTTTAGTAGCATTTTTTACTGGTTTGATTTTGAACAAGCAAAATACTTACCAGAAATTCTCCAATTTTAAAGAATTGGCTACAGAAATGCTTTTGATTTTTAGCATAAATGACTTTTGGTGTTTGAAATTTAAGTTTGTAATTCTAAATTTTCTCTTAGATTTGTCGTATTAATTCATCTCGTGATTTTGCGTGTAAACCTTTTTTAACGATTACCCATAGAAACGATTACCCATCGGTGCAAATTTTCATATCCGATGATCTTGCTCCAAGAAAATTCCAATTCCATTGAACCAAGTGCAATTTATTTCTCTACATATTAGTTAAAATGTGATGATAAATTTTGGGAAAAGGTAGCATTTGGAATTTTCCTGTAATATTTTTTTAAAAAAGTAAGAATCTCGAAATACATTTAAGAGTTGATTTCTGATCGCATAATTGCATCCGGTTGGTTTCGAATAATATATTTATCATGATTAATAATTACGAACTGGTGATGAAACCTTTTCCTGATGATCTGTTTTGTTAAGGCCCAAAAGAGTCTCTTTAATTATGAAGCACTGATGATAACATGACGTGACTAAAACTTTGGGAGCGAACAATTGACAATGCAATCGATGATTGATCAGCAGATCACTAAATAGTATTCATTTGTGATTAGTGATGATGTACATAAACACATGGCATATGTTATTAGTTGAATATCTCTTGTAAAATAAAAAAAATAAATAAAAAAGTCTTGCTCTTAGACAGAGATGTTTCTGATTTCTGCTTTGGCTAATAAAGAAGTCTGTCTGCAAATTCAATTTAGTTATATTAACACCCCTCTTTGACCAATATGAGACTGATTGGAGACTGAAGTTGTTTTGAATCATGTGTACTTGACAAAGACGACACATCACTCCTCACCATTTTATCCAAACTTCTGACAATAACAGTGGGAGGGCAAATGACTTTAACCTCGGATATAGCGTGCATCAGACCTTGACAGACAGTGAATTCGTGATGGGATCTGTTTTCGAACCTGGAACCTTCCGAAGATGAGACTTTATTTTCAAAGTATCGTTATCGTCTTTCGAAACGCAAACATTGTTAATTTCAGCAGCTAATAATCCTTAACCTATACTGAAAGGGTTTTGCAATTTGGAAGTTTACTTCGGATGTTGATTAGATATTAGGCAAGACATAGTTACACACTGATCACGATTTTTGGATTAAAATGAAAAATGTTAATTTCACTCAAGATTTTTTATCTTATACAGATTTTGTAAAAATACTCATGAGTTTTTAAAACTAAATTTTTAATAGAATGTTTTTTTGTGCATTTACCAAAAGCTGGATGATTTTAATATTTTTGATAAACAAAACAAAAAAGTTGCAAAAATTTGCAGAATTAAGAATGAAAGGAAATATCGCTTATCCTTGGTCATGACACAGAACATCCTTACTATTAAGATATCTGATGAAAGAAAAAATACCAATTGATGATGGAAAAATCAATCGGTATAGTAATTCATGATTGTTCATCTATCTTGAATTTGTTGAAAAATTAGGGGGGGGGGGGCTGGGATTCATATTTAAAGTACAGCAATATCAAGAACTATTATATTCTTTTTTTCGCTAATCTGTTTGCAAAACTAAAACAATAGTACCCGCATGCCAAACGAGGGAATTAATGTTTTCTAAAAAATATAATTCGAATATTTCAAAAAGGATTCTTTTTTTTTATGGTATTTGAGAATTTCAATGTTAAGTTTTCATCCCACCACAACTCTCTACAGTAAAAGATTAATACTTAACATTTGCACGTGTTTCTTTTTTTTAAACGAAACAATCATTTCAGGAAAAATGCATTTTTAAATACGCCTGCACATTATTAACAGAGATTCTGAATACCAGTACTGAATCTGCATTGTTACAACTGCCACATATAAGATCTATAATTTAATGTTTTTACAGATTTTGACAATTTTTTTCTTTTTATTATTTTATCTTTCTTTCACAGTAATAAGCCCCGGATAATTTGTCTACTTCTTCCGAAGTTCCGTTTTAAATATAATTTATTATTATTTACATTTTCTTTTCAATTTTATACGAATACTTTTTTAATCATTTGTGCCTAAGCATCATTGTCTTTATGATTTAAATTTTTACGTACAATTTAGTACTTTTAAGCGCAAGCTTCCCTTTCCAATAAAACAAATGTAGAAATAAAAGGAAAAAGATGTCCTCTGTTTTATTTTCAATTACGTGGGTTCTCTTTCTTCTTGAATAAATGTTAAGAAAGAGAACAAGCGATATATTGTCCGGTAAACCTAATGAGGGGACATAAAATTTTATTATCATGTCTTCAGAAACTAATAAGGTAAAAAAAAATCATGTTGATCGGCTTAAGATTTTTTTTCTTTGGGAATTTATTTTTCCAAAATGTTGTGGTTATAGTCATTGAAATGCAGAAATACAATGTCTGGAAATTAATTCTAACTTCTTTAAATTTGAATTTCACCAAGTAAAATTTTGCTATCATTAGTTTTCAAATTAAATAAAGATTTTAAAAGTATTTTGTGTAATCTGAATAAAATATCGCAATTATTTTAAAATGGTTCACAAAAGTTGTCAAATGTAATTTTAAAAGAAAAAAAAATAGATGCTTAGTTTCTGAGAAAAGAGAATCCATTCAGAATTTTCTTTTTGCTTTCGGTGATAGCAATTTGAAAAAGTGGAATTATCATAATAATTAAAAATAAATAAATAAATAAATAAAACATTAGTATGCACAATTTCATAAAATAAAAATATTTGCACTTCGAAGAACTATATAAGTTTTGACGGAAAATAAATTATTGCTTTTCTGACATTATTCTTATCTTTGTGTCAAAACGAAACAGATTCATTTTTGCGAATATTTGAAGAATGCATGGATGAAACGGCTTCGACTTCATATTTCCACTCGCGGCACACCTTGCGCCATCTATTTTCGGTTTGTGAAACTACATTTTGAAAATTAGTACGATGATGCTTAGTATCTCTATCCAAGTCGGTCTTCCGATCATACAACACTTAAGATGGTGCAGCTGAGCTGTTTTCCTCTTTTTATAAACAGCAAACAAGTTTTAGTAATGATCAGCAATATAGAAATATTTTTTGAAAAAGATGTTTTAAAAAACTTCCATTCCGCTTTCTTTCTTGAAACAATGAGGAATCGACAGTTGGTAAGTCTTTCACACCTTATTACGAACTAATGGACAAGTTAATGACTTTTCGCAACCACCATAGGCAACGAATTTCTACTTCCTTCGATTTATGGTTTCTAGGCATGTTTTGAAAATAAAAATTTTCGATGAAAAAGGATCGTAATATTAAGACCATTTTTATCTCTTATATAAATATTTTCTCTTCAGTTTTAACAATTTTGAA
Organism: Argiope aurantia; assembly: GCA_026543865.1. Classification (NCBI taxonomy): domain Eukaryota; kingdom Metazoa; phylum Arthropoda; class Arachnida; order Araneae; family Araneidae; genus Argiope; species Argiope aurantia. Next base: position 579,306 of record JAPMOR010008014.1, on the reverse strand, counting down.
AATTTAAGCGTTGTTTCGTATTTTTTTGAATTTGATTTTTGATGAAAGCCCGTTGGTATTTTAAATTCATTTTATTCGTGAAAACCTTAACTGATTTTGTTAATGCATTTTATTGCTATTATATTTTTATGGAAATTAAAATTTTTATTCTTATTTATTTTGCTTCTATTTTGAACTTTTTAATTTTAAAAAGAATCTTTTCTAAATGAGACGGGATAATATTCTGAGAAAAATAATTTTAATTTAAAAGGTGGATTGAAAAAATAACATCAAATACAAATGAATTGAATGTTCGAGAGTTTTCAACCTTAGCATTTGTTTAATAATTTATATTAATTATTATATTTTATCAATGAAAAAGTGAGGCATTCTTGCAAACATGCATTTTTTATGTCCCCTGTATGAATTATATGCTTTGTAAAAACTGAGAAGTCAGGATTTAGAAGAAGGGGAAAAAATTTTATAACAAATAAATTCATTCGTGTAACATAATTTAAATAATAATAATAATAATAATTCGTAAAACTAACAAGTGATTAAAATAACTTTTTAGGATCAGTAGCATCAAAAACGTAACAAAAATGAGCAATAGAAATGGAATGGAAAATAATTTAAAAACTCTGTTCTGTTTAAAACGCGGAAAAAAGGCTTCATTGTCTTCAAGCATTAAATTATTTTTACAACTTATTTTATTTCCAGTAGAATACATTGTATCTTTGGGCTTGAATGTCAGAAATTCACGCGAAAAAATTGTGGTTTCAAATAATTATTAAAATTTATTTTATTTTTCCTTAACAATTTTAATCTTATAAAATATAACCAAAAAATATTTTATCTAATTTTAGCATAAATACCGGTAAAAAAAATTGCAGAGTAAGTTAAATCTTAAAAATAATTGTAAAATTTAAATAAAACATGGTCGAAATATTTAACAAAATTTTTGAAAGTTAATTTTTAAAATAAAATTATTATAAAATATCTTTTAGTACTTCAAAAAAATTTAAATCATCAGTTAATTTGTAAGTTTCAAAGTAGTATATCTCAGATTGTTTTAATTTATATAAATAATTTCTTTTTAAATTTTTATTGGGTATAACATTGTATGCGCACATTCGGGAAAACAAATTTTTAAACTGAAAAATCTCTAAACAGTGCCATTTTTTTATAACCTTCTTAAAATTTGTCGATCATTTAATCGATACACATCAATAAAGCAAATGCAACGTTCGATGATGTACAATGCTAAAAATTTTGTCATCTGTCAGGCTGAAAGAGGGTGTTACCTCACCATGTAAATTTATGTAAATCTATAACTGAGTAGCGCGTAAGCCGGTCGCAAAGGGCAGGGCTTTCAAAGTTACGGCCGCCCTAACTAAAATGGCGGGGAAGAAAGGGGAGGGTATAACTCGCTTGAACTTCAAGCCTTAGGGGCGGTCGTTAAGGAAAAGAGGCGGCCGTTAAGGAGAGAGGGTGGCTCAACCTATATCGCTTATGGAAGAGGGGGGAAGCCGATGATAGTTTGAGGTAGGGGGGGCTAAAAAAAGTGGGGAATCGAGTGAGATTCTGAAGAGACGCTTGAGTCTAAACTGTGCTTTCGTCCGGTACCAACGACACACGTTAAAATTGTTATCCCGTAGCTTAATGCGATCTCTCGCGCAATGGCGCTTCGAACCGTTAATCATATAGCTTTTAACGAACGTTGCTACCCCACGCCTTTCCGATTATCGTTAAGCGGGGAAAGGATGAGAAAAAATCGGAATGCTTTCCTCATCTCGGAGTCGCGTATTAAAAGAGGAGAGAAAAAGAAAATGAAAATTTTGGAAATACGGAACAGGATGTTTAATAGAAAAAGAAGGCGGTCTGATTGGTACGCCGCCGATCACGTGATGATGGTAGAATTAAAGAAATTATGAGTTGTGTCGTTGAGAAAGGAGACTAGATAAATAGATATGAGGAAAAAGGCTCCCCTAAATGCTCCTCTTTGAGCGCGAGCGTCAGCTACCCCATCTGAAATGATCCCAGAGGCCAGGAAGCACCCAGTCGGGATCGCTCCTTAACCCTAAAATCGAGCTCTCCGATGCTAGGCTGTTTGTTTATTTTGTTCCAGTGCAGGGGAGACTGGCCCGGGAGGAAGAGAAAGAAGAGACCCGGGCCCATACGGATATCTGAATTAAAGGTCTCCCAATATTCAAAGGAAAAGACGCTGATTTGAATTTTTTCCTCCCAGAAGCGGAGAAGAGAGCCGGCATACTGCAGTAGCTGGATTTGCCGCATAACATTAATGGGAAATCGATGAGTTGACAACAAACCTCGATTTCGTCTCCAAAAGGGGTAAGTACTCTTTTCTACCAATTTAATGATTCATTCCAATGCTCGTTTCACATTTCCGGCAACCGACACGAACTGAATGTCTTCCGCTGACGGTAGATTTAAACTTGGAAATTCGATAATGCACCGATATTAGTCATAATTTTTCCTTTTTTTATGATGAAAATTTTTCTCGATCCGAACGGGAATAATTTTTTACAAAAAATTTTCCGGGATTTTTTTTAATGTTGTAATTTGTAAAATAAATTGCTTCTTTCGGTTTTAAATCCGGATGCCGGAGATGCAGATTCTCCGGAGAGATAGTTAGGCTTAACGTCATTTATCGATGGTTTCTCCTGTTAATATAAATAACTGGAATTCATTTGAGTGTTGATTTTAATAAATCAAATAATTGATATGCAAATGTTAAATCTTGTATCACATATAATTTTTGAAACACTTCAATGAAGAAAAAAAAAATTATTTGATATTTTTCCAAACTTACAAATTTTATTTATAAATAAACTTTTATAAGCACATAAATGAAAGTATGCATTCGGGACTTTTATTTCTTATAAAAATATTTTTAAATATATCATATTTCTAATCAAAACAATCATTTGCGAGCAATTTCATGATATTAGGCTTCCTGAATTTAATTTTAAAATGCGAATTTTTTGATAAAATTGAAATGTTTTTCAAAATTATACACACATTGATCGAATATGAAAAAAATTAACTATATTAAATTTCGGAATGTACCAAATCCTAATTTATTATTTTTTTGTATTTAAAATATATTTACAACAGATTCTACCTTATACTTGAAAGACAATAATTCAAAAAATCATACTTGAAAATAATCTCTATGTACTTAAATTTTCATATTTTTTCATGTCTTGTCTTTTAAATATTACTGTGCTTTTATTTTGATATAGATATGATTAAAATATGTCAGAATTTAAGGTAAATCAAGATCTTCAGTGTAAAGACAGTAAAAAGTTTGTCTACTGTTCCAAATAATAATGAATAAAAAAATGTTTAGCCAATAATTTAATTATTAGCATAAAACTCATACGCTAGCAAAGAAAGTTTTATTTTGCTCTTTAACATTTTATATCGGATATATTTATTTATTCATTATCATAATATAGGGATGATTTATGCATTTAAGAGGCTCCATATAGTCACTTTTTAAAACTTATCAGATATATTTATACCGTAAAAATATATGTTGAAATAATCAACCTAAAGAATATCATTATCTTCTTATATATTTCTTCCTTCATTCACTAGTAAAATGATATCTTGTTTATATGCATACAGTTATTGAGTTTCATTTTCATTTTAACTAACTTGAAAAGAAAATATTAGCTGCTCAGTGCTTATTTGACTAAACAAAGATGCCTGAAGGTTATTCGAAATATGTGGAAATTAAGGGTGCTTACTCAGTAAAACTTTATGCTTTTGCAATCTAGCTCAGGAAGCATAATATATTGTATAATTATTATTTATTATATTTTATAGAATCAGAGTGCTTTTTGCTTTTCTTTCTTTCTGTTGGAACTTTGAAATATTATTAAATTTCTGTGGTATATGTAAATATAATAAAACTATTGCAAGAATATATTACAAAAAAAAATTTTGAACACGTCCAAAACCAAAATATTCCACTTATACATATTTATAAAAATGTATGCCTGCTTCTCTTATTTAAAGAAACAACAGTTCATCATATCAAGTTAAAAAGAAGTAACAAATGAATTTGGAAAAACAGATTTTAAAATTATTTGATTACGTTCTAGTTTCTTTTAATTTGTGATTGCGATTTGGATTGTTCTGAATGTACAATCTGATTCATTTTGTTTAGTTACAGCATATGTTATTTCACTTCAAATTTCATAAAATCGTCTTAAAAGATATCATTGTCGATCATAGTGAAGAATTTAACTTCACAGATACTTATAAGTATACCTAAATAACGGATATATTATAAGGATATGTAAATAAGAATTATATGAATAGATAACGGTTGTTTTATAACGGATATATAGATGAAATTGTGTAAACGTAATGTATATGTCGTTCATTTCTGAGAAGATTTAATGAAAGTTCAAAGACTTGCAGAACTTTTTAAACTGAGTTATAAATGCTTCTTGTGGGGGCTGGGAAAATTCATGTATATTTGTTAAAAACATTCTTTCCTCAATAACTGATTCTCAATATTTTGCTTTTGAATTTTGTCAATATTAGCACTCCACGGGAATCGAATGAATGTAAAGATAACTTATCTCATTTTTTGAGTCACTTTCAGGTTTATAAATCGATATTTATGAAGGAAATATATTCACATTACCGGCAAACTCTCATTATTTAAAGTAGTATTTATTGTTATTTACATGCTCATTTACTTGCAATGGGAATTGAACATGAATATAACCACCAAAAAAGCATCAAAGTTGTGAATCATTATTTCCATAAAGTTATCGATTTTAATGCCTTTTTTTATGAACACCAATAACAATAATATCATTTTAAATATTCGCTCAGAAAATTAATTTAAAAAATCAGGAATCTGTTTCTTATAACTTAAGAACTCAAGGTGTATTTGGAAACAAATTGGAGTTTCATAACAAAAGAATCAAAACTATTAATTTGTTTATAACTGACAACCAAATTAAAAAATTTCGCTGTTCATACAAGTAAAAAATAACCCAAATATATGAATATGTGTACAAATATGTCTAAAAATTTTACAAATTTAATCAATGGGGTTTTCTGAAAATGTTACTTGCCAACGTTGCTGTTGAAGATAGAAAGCGCCATCAGGTGATTTTCGGAAAGAAGAATATATAAGGTATGTTATAGTATGCAGATGGATGACTTCTTTGTTTTTTTTTTTCATGTATACTTTCCAGTGCCGTTACTTATGTTTATATCTGATTTTATATATGCAAAAAATTTGTTTTAATGTTTTAATAATATTTTATTTTATTACAATTAATAAATTTTATTCGATATACTAATCTGTTGCATGTAAATACAAGTAAAAGAAAGCCTTGATTAATATTTTTTTTCCCCTCAAAAAAGAAATGGTGCAATTTTTTAGGTGTTTTTTTTTCGAAAGATATTTGGTGATTTGTATCAATATGTGCCTTATTAATTATTATTGTGGTATTTTAAAAATATAATAAACTTTTAAAACTTTGTACTTTATTTTATAACATTTAAGTATTAAGTTCAATTTACAGAAAAGGTGTAAGTTTTTATATCTGTATTAAGTATTGTGAATTTCAATTTTTTTTTAAATATAAAGAATGAAATTAACAAGAAAAAAATATATTTGTTTAAAATATAATAATTTTCTCAATGAGATTATTTTACTTTTTCCCCGATGGCGGTTGTTAAATACTAAGGAGACGTTATTTTTTCGCAGTGTTAACATTTAGAATGTGTTTGATTTACATATAATTTATTCACAAATATTTATGAATTTAAAAAAAAATTACATTTTGTTAATATTTTTTCAAATGCTCTCAAATTATATTTAGCCTTTTATAATTCGTTTTTATTTTAATTATTTTGTAAAAAAAAAAGGCCACGTCATAATTTTTTTGTTTGAGCTGCAGATTGTAAACATAGATTTCAAACTTATTTATTATGTAATACTGAAGCCTGTAGCTTAGATAATTTGTCTCTTCTTTTTTTTTTCAATCAATTTTTATTATATTTGATTTCCTCTTGTAAGTACTTCCTGCTATGATTTTTATTAAATAACTCTTGAAATTTTTTGCTGATTTTTTATCTTAATATTATATGTGCTGTCATGCATTGAATTTTGAATAATATTTGCTTTAAGTTAATTGTTGTAAGTTGTTTATAAATGGGCTTTAACTCTACTGAAATAATCTTTTTAAATTCTTCATTCTACCTATATTTATTTTGTTTAGTTCTCATAAAAGGTTTTTTGAACTTGAGAATGCACTTTTTTTTTTTTTTTTCGTTCATGTTATTTCTTATTCCGAAAATGCTTAAGAAATTTAACAAAGTTAATTAAAGACCAATTCTATTATATAATCAAATGTATTTAAAAACTTGCTAAATATTGAAGGTCTGTCTTGCATCAGTTCCCTCGGTTAAAAATAAAACGTTTATTTCTTGTTACCCAATTATTTTTAACCGTACTGATATTAAAAGAATATAATGACTGAGATATTTATGGGTATTTTCTGTGCTTATTTTCCACTAACATACACTTCTTAAATCAAATGCTGGTAACATCTTGGTTATTCAAATAATGTTTTGTGTGTTGTGCATTCCCTTTAACGGTTTTATTTAATACAGTGAACATGGGGGGGGGGGGTCAGTGCTCTTTGATCAGTGCAAAATAATCTGTTTGTATGGACTTAGTTCCAACATCAACATTTTTTGGTAATCGATTTTTTTCCCCCAACAACAATTATGAGTGGGTGAGAGCAATGTGACTTATAATATCAAACTAAAATATTCTTTTATATATAACTTGTATATAACATATTTTTAAACTTTAGTTTTTTTTATTTATTTTGGTAAATCACTTTTAATGTTTATTTGGAAACATTTTAAAATTTTACATCCTTTTATTTTATTACATTTTGAAAGCATATTTATTACATAGTGACATAGGTAAATGAGTGGTCTCCAAAAGCAATTTTCTAAAGGAAATTCATAGTACTTATCGTTGAGGGTTGAGTAATTGGGAATTTTTAAGAATTTCTTTTTAGATAATTGGTGATTTTTGATGAATTTCGGTATTACAGTAGAAAGATGGAAATAATTTCTGACGTCAGCAACAAATTTTAGGTTCAATATTTGAAGTGAATACATTACACTTTGGTACGAAAATAAGATTCGAGTCGCACGAAAGGTTCATGTCCGGTTATAATTAGCGACAGAAGGTCTTCGTTGCATCCATTTTTATAACTTTTTTATTTCTTTGCTTATAGTTTTATTTCTCACGCTCTTTCTCCTTTTGGGGGAGGATAGGGGGTATGTGAACATGTTATTAATTTAAATTTATTTTTTTTAAAAAAATTGACTAATTTTGTTTAAGGGACAGATGGGAATTTATATTTGCGTAAATTGCTACAAATAAAATAAAAAAGCTTTACAAATTAATGTTTCAAATTCTCAAACAACGTCTTATACCGTGTTGAGAAATATTTTTAATGCTGCAATTTTTAAAGCTTAGAATATATTAGCTTTCATATTTAAAATTAACCGTTCTCATACATTTTTTAACAAATAATATTTTTCTTTCTTGATTAACACATATTTTCTGGTCTCTTCTCCGTTAAGATGAATACAAAAAGTGAGTATGAAATGGCAAAAAATAGCCGTAAAATAAACAAAATAAGAAAAAAAACATAAAATTCATTATAATAACTATATAGAAATTAACAACCACTAGAAGCAAAATTTTTGTTGAAATTGGTTACTAGGCTAAGTTTAAAAAATTGAAGCAATTTAAAAATTTGTTTTCTCCTTTTTAAAGGTGTTTTTTAACCCTCTTTCAGAAGAGTTTTTTTTCTTTCATAAATCAGTAAAAATAAAACACTTTTGATGATAAATAATTTTTGCTTAGTTTTTTTATCTTTAAAATCGCATTCAAGCCGAAAAGATCAACAAGAGAGAGAGAGATAGAGAGAAAAAAGAGGGCAAGGATTAAGTTACAGTTACCATCCAGTTTCAAGCTATTAGTTCAGCTTTGATTTTTTTTAGCCTTAACTATTTTAATTAGTATGTATGAAAAAAGTCAGCAACACAAACCGGTTGGGCGATAGTCAAGATGATAGCGATAGTTAAAATCAAATTAAACGTGCAAATGGTTGGCTACTTTAAAGACCTGAAACATATTCTGAATAGACTCCACTGACCAACAAAAACTTTCTTCCGGCGTCATTCTGTGGCTGTGGGGGAACCTCCGGTGTTTTTTATTGCCTAGGGCAGAGAATTGATCGCCGGAATTCTGAATGGTAGGCGTTCATCGGTTCTCAACATCTACTCGCCGAAATGATCACGCTTTCGAATTAATCTCGCATGCTTTACGATGAATATGCACGCAAGATAATAATTAAAAATAAATTGATTAGCCACAGCTATAAAGCAGTCATAACAGGTTGATTGTGTTAAGAATGAAAATTAAGTACAATGTACCGATATTGTAATTTGATAATAATAGAAATAATTTATATTTGTTTAATTATTTAGCAACTGTACAAATAACATATATTCTCTCTTTTGATTGCAACACCAGAAATCTGCGAGCAAGAACGTTCGGCATCAATGACTTGAAAAAATTCTTGATGTACCGGCAAGTATGCTTTTACTGAAAATTGCAAGGATCTCTTAGAGAAACAGATCGGAAACGCTTTTCCGGATGATGGTAAGTGTTTCAAATTTATATTTAAAATTATGGCATAATAATTAACACAAATGGCAACTCAATGCTTGTATGCAGAAAAAAGTCATTACTAGTTGAGTAAATTTATGTGAATTTAAAAAAATGTGTATGGTTTATGCATATTGGCAGATGTAAAAAAATTTCATCTGCCAAAAAAAAAAGGACTGAAATAAAAGATGTTTTATATTTTGGAAATAATATTTTGTTATAAGCTTTGTAATAATATCTTATAACACTTATTGAAAAGGATTATCAAAGTTATAAAATACATTTAAGAAAATGCTTTAAAAACGAAAAGTAAAAAATATTTGAAAAAAATTTTAAATTCTGCCTTAACTATTACAGAAATAATTTAAAGAATAAGGCGTAAAAGCGCATAAGAAAAACCTTATATTTTTGCTGGAGAAAGATCAGGATGAATTTCCTTGTCCAGATGAGATGCTTGTGTGGGGAAAGCTTTCAACGGAAAGCTGATTTATCGATTGATTCAACTCGCAGCGCACTTAAAAAAAATGCCAGAAAATTTACATTTCAAAGTTCAAAACTATTTATTTAAATTCAAAAATCCTTCAACTAATTTTAGGCCTGTTAATCATTTTTTTTAACTCAGTTTATTATTGCAGTAATTTACGAAAACATAAATGATTTATTTTTATGGGTGATGGGGATTCTACCTTCCTTTTTTATTTTCAACTCTGCTTTTTATCTAATACGATTTAAGCTAAAAAATTAAATAATATAGATTATAAAATTATTTTTCCTACAAAAAATTTGCAGTGAACTGGTAATAATTTTTCTGCATATTTTATTTTTATTCACACATTACACTGAAAGTGTCATATTTACATTGCTTTTACCTTATGTATGTTGACTGAATCTTTAATAACTTTATAATTAAATGTTTATACATAAAACATTTATTGTTTAATTTATTTCTTGTTAGTATATTGTGAAAATAATATTTATATATGTTTGAATATTATGATTTGTACTACTTTTAACAGTAAACAATGTCTTTTCTATTTTGCTTTGCACGGCACATTTGATTTTACAAGTCTTAACATGCTCCAACCCAGTAACCTTCAGAAATCAGGCTTTATTACTGAAGAGTGACTTGACTGAGATAAGAATCTAGATTTATAGGCAAAATTATACAACGCAAACATCTTTCAAAATCTTATAGGCTAGTCTTCAGAAACTGCTATGAAATTCGAATAAAAAATTTCAATTTCAAAAATGTACCTTACTTCATAGATAGCCAATTTTTAGGCATCATCAAATGTCAAATCAGCTCAAAGCAACAAGTTTAATAATCATCATCAAAAGTCCAATCAACTCATCAGCAATTTGATAATACATTATACGGAAATCACATGAAATTTAATGGTTTTCTCCTAAAATACTTTCAAATGATATACGAATTCATTTTAAATAATTTATTCCATATTTTAAAAACTTTTTAAACTACCTCTCTACAAATATTTTATTAGATATACAATAATGTGGATAAAAAGTCTCTCTATACATTTTTGTGTGTGCGTGTAATAATATTTTTTAATTTAATTTATATCCAAATTTCTTATTTTTTATCATAAATTAGCCCATGTTACTTTATACCAAAATTTATTTCCTGATCTAAATCCCACTATTTTATTCAATTATTTCTAACATGTGCTCTTAAAAATTTCTGAGTTTGGACTTTCCACACTCTGAGCGAAGGAATAAAATTCCTTGACGATTGTTTAACAATAACGAACTTTCTTCTAGGCTTCTCTTCCCGCAATAGACATGTGTGAAAGAAATTTACTAAAAAAACTCTTAGTCGAAGCACTAATTGAAAAATTTCAAATATTTTGCTCTTGAGTAGCGATGTAAATAGACGCTTCCCATTCCTTCCTCCCGTGTTCAAATTATGTTCTCCAGTGGGAAAACAAATTGAAGTGCGTTCCAAAAGTGCCTTCTTTATCGGTCCAGCATCAACAAAATTATCTCATATATATATATAATATAATATAATGCACAGGAAATTCAAATGTATTTCAATCCTATAATTTCCCACATTATTTATTAAACACAGTTTCAAAAATTATGGAAAAGTGATAACTCTACAAAAACTACCATCTTTCTAAAAAGATCATCTGACTATATCATTACTTTATAACGTCGCCTATAACAGTTTCAAATTTTCAGATATTCAGCACTAATTTATAAAACCAAACTTTTTTCATATAATTATCCAAACATTTCTTTTTTTAATGAAATGTATTATAGATTTTTTTTAACGTGAAAATCCTAAGTAAAAAATAATGAAATACCTCCATGTTATCTACACTTTCAAAACACTAAATTTTCATATCATTTTTTTTTGTTAAAAACATGTTTTTCTTATTAAAATATTCTTGTTAGAAACCCGTTCGCAGCTTTTTAAAGATAAGTCTACTATGCAACTCCCAATAGATCTGCATTGCTTCATATAATGTGCTTCTGATATCAACAGAAAATGTTTTAAAGCTTTTTCTTCCCTTTCTTTTTATAGAAAACGTTTTAAAGCTTTTTCTTCCCTTTCTTTTTATACCACTTCACATGTGAACATCCTGTTATTCGAGTGCCATCATAAAAATATCAAACAATGCAATTCAAACTTCTATACATAGTATCTCAAATTTTTACTAATCTTAACAATAATGCTTTCTTCTGTAAATACAATTTAGATTGATTAGATTGAAATAGTAAAGTTTCTATTTTCACTGTTAAAATAACTCCTATTACATCAACAATCACCTGAATACAAGAAATATTTAGATTTTTTGCTTTATCAAATTTTCACACATTTTTACATGTACTAGATAATACATAATTTTAATTTTAGCTACTTTAAAATCTGCTTGCTTTTTCTTCTGTAATAAAAATGCATTGAACAAACCACTCTTCTTTCTTTAAATTTGAATATCATATGATTTATAAAACTGATTGTGTGGCACCGAAATCAGTGTTTCCTTTTCATTGTAGTTTTGCTAGCATCCATGTTAAAAACATCAAATTTTCCATCCACATTCATCCTAATGTTTCTGTATGATCCAAAAAAAAAAAAAACTCAGAACCTAATTAATAAATCTTTAATAACACAACAAAACCTCTGTTCTGAATCAGATTAGCAAATAAATGAGACGTGGAGTTTAATTTTATCAGTTCATATATTAAACTAAAGAAAAGTTGTTGCAGATTTCTTGGGATTGTAAAAGCTCTTGTAAAGAAAGATTCTATCTTTCTATTCCACATTTTAAATTAACCATTTGCATTCTAAATGAAAATGTTTCATTGCATATATAAATCCATATTTTCAAGCAAGTATTTCATTGAATTTGAAAAAAATATCTGCTTGCCTCCTTAATATTCTGCAGCACTGCTTGCTTTATTCCAAGAGACATAAGCATTGAAAAAGGAAGTTTTATCAAAGTAAACTTAACAAAATGTTTCTTATTTATTCTTCTCTTCTAAATTAAAAAAAAATATTACATTAAAAAGCATATTAAATTTAATTTAAAAAGAATTGAAAAGTATTTTTGTCACTTTTCCATTATATAAGATTTTTCATATTCGTTCAAGGTTTAAAATATTTTTATTTATTCCTAACAATTTCATCTTGGAAGTGATATTTTTAACATTTACAACATAGTGAAATATGTTGCATTTTAATCATGATTTCTGAAGCACAAGAAATAACTATGAAAGCTTTTCAAGCAAAGCATTTGCTTAAAAGTTTTTATTCCACATGGATCATGGATCTTCTTTAACATTTGAAAGTGTTTTCCTTCATGGATCAGAACTTCTTCATTTCTTAATAATAATTCTATATTCTTTACTTCATTTTCAACTTTCATTAATATAACATTTTCATTAATATAACATTAATATAACATTTTCATTAATATAACATTAATATAACATTTTCATTAATATAACATTTACAACTTGCATGTACATCTTCAACATTCAACTACATTCTCATCTACAACTTTTCATTTACATTTTCAATTTCTACATTTTTTAATAATTTGTTGACAAATTTCAATTCAAAATGGAAAGCTAGTTATTAAAAACTGATCTTCTATGTGTCTTTCTTCCTTTTTAATATTAAAACTTTTGTTACCATACTTTTATAAGGAAATATCTTGGTTATAGTACATACTAATACTTGTATACATTGGAATTTCAATATAACCCTCTCTTCCATTTTCAGATCATGACATTTCTGTTATTTTACATGCGATTTCAACATAAAAACATTAATTTTGATCTCTTTCACATTGTATCATCTTGTAAGTTATCTTGCATCATCTTGTTCAGTTAAGTTGAAGTATCTTAACTGAAATAGACTTGTCTAAACTTAAACTCTTCAACTTAACTGAAATAGACTTGTCTAAAAATTCCAAGCAATACTTCACACCATGAACTTTCTCAATAATATTTCCCATTTCATTTGTAAAATTGCTTTTAAAATAAAATTTCTGCATAATACAGTTGAAAATTGGTTCTTACGCCACAATTTTGTGCCCTTATAAAAATATAAGAGAGCCGTTGAATTTTCATTACAAATATGTATACTGCCTTTCAGGAGCAAGGCCATTCTGTTTTTCCAGAGGAAGACTAAGACAATAATATGTATTGTCTGCTATCCTCAAATCACATTTTTTAATATAATCGAAATAGGTTCCACCTGAATTGACTAAAATAATGAGCATTTACAATATATTCTGGTGCTAATAACTAATAACTTTTAACACTTTGTGTGCGCCTTTTTCTATTTGTAAGGAATTTTCAACTGTAGCATTCTATATTTTATTCTTAATCCTCTCATTTAAAATCCTAAATGAATTGCATGCCTTAGAACAGTTTCTGTCAAATATATTTTATTTTTCAAGAAATTTATTAAGAATAGCAACGAAAATCATCCTATTTCCCTTGATTGAAATACTATGATACAATACACATACATATATAATATACAAATGTTATCGAAAGATGCTGTTTGATTGCTTGATTGTTAAATTGAAGCTCAGTTTAAAAAGCAAAGAAAATGGTTAAAGCTGGACAAAATTGATTAATTATTGAATGTGAAAAGTAAAAGTCAGTGACTTTGGAAAAGTGATAGAAGCTAAATATTTTTTAACTGTCAATTTTGTTGCTTTTACATGGATTTAGTTTTTTTTAACCGAAGCAAGTTTAGCATACTTTCGTTCAGAAAATTTATACTCTCACAAAATAAGAATGATACAAAGATTAAAATGTTGATGAGGAGGTTCATGGTACTCTAACCCAGGCACTCCATCAAAAGTGCCTAGCTCTGAAACAACTTGCAGACAGCCTGCTTTTGTGCTATTGCATTCTCCATCATATATTTTTTCAGCTGCTTTGTATTAAATGGAGCTACCAAAAAACATCATAAGAGTTTTTCTGAAATTGTAACATTTGGATTATAAGCCTTTCTTAGGGAAGGGTTGTACCTTGGTCGGTGATGGCCCTTGGGACTCAACCACAGTTCCCGTCAGTGTTACTGTTGCAGCGGTCTGGCCTTTCAAGTTTTTCTGTGTGCCTTCCGGTTGATCGGAGTAATCAATTTGTGATGTGATTTGGATTATAAGCATGCGATTCATTTTGTTGATTTTTAGTCTGAGGACATATTTTAATTTCCTTATTGTAAATACTTTTGTTTTTATTTTTTCATTATACAACAAAGAATTCTTCTAACTCCCTTTTATGATTTTTAGAAATTATTAACATTTCATTATTTTTGTAATGATCATTTACAAAAGTAAAGATATCCGTAAAAGAAATTTACCAACTATATAGCCCCCAATGAAGAATAAATCTCCTCTTTTAAGACAAATGAACAAGTCATTTTTCCATACAAAAATTCACAAACAGGAATTCTAAATATTCGTATATATTGTCGCATTTACTTGTTATAGTTTTGGTCATTTTTATACATTTAGACATTATGATTATTATGGTCATATATATATTATGCTACACAATTAGTGAATTACAAAATGCTATTTAATACATTCTCTAGAGCATAAAATATTATGAAAAAAGGATTTTGATACATAAAACACATACAAGCATTGATGTTGTTAAATAATTAAAATATGATGTTTGTCATTTCAGTGTCATTCGTAACAATATATTTAAATATTATTATATACTATAAGAAGATATAGTAAAAGAATTATAAAATTGATTTTTAAAAAAACCTCAATATAGAAGTAAATTCCTTGAAATATTAAAAATGATATACATACAATTTAGGAATATATAAAGACTAAGTTATTAAATCCGGAGATAAGACAATGATTAAAATAGTTTGGCAATATTATAGCAACAAACGATATCAAATAGGTATATAGACAATAGAATTTTATAGAAATAAAAGATAATTAAAATATTTTTAAAGCAAATCTATACATTTCTAAGATGTGTGGATTATTTAAGTATCAATGAATTAAAATTTACGTAAAAGAAATAATCATTTGAATTACAGAATTCATTGATTCTTCCATGGAAATTTACATCCAAAATTATCTACATTTAAACTAATTTTTAAGCAATCAATAGAGATGCTTGGTTTACTAATGAGACGAGAAATTAATAAACGAGATTAGCTTTAGATATTACTTTAAGAGTTTTTAAATAATGGCCAAAATAAATTGTTATTTAAATTGTTGTAGCAGTTAAAATATATAGAACGAAAAATAGAAATAAAATTACTTTCGATTTCATTTTGTTTATATTCAAATAGTAATTTGTTTGTAAGGATTATTTGCAATAAAATCAAAGATTTTTTGCACAATGAAAAAATAAGTTTTGATTCAGTAAACATCTGCAAGTTGAAATGTATAGATTTAATGACTCATGAATTAACAAGAACCAGAGTCTCATGGCACGAAGTAAGTGGCTCCTTTAATTAAAATTAATAATTCTTAAAATGTGTACGTTTGTCATGGTCATGGATGCTTATGTACAGAACTGATTTTAGGAGCCCTGAAGTACAGTGATAACCGAAAGGTAAGTCAATCCTTATCCAGCATTGAAAATAAAGTCTTTTCTTATCGTATATCTTTCTTTATCTAGATATAAATGGCGTGCATGTTAACAAATCACTTCTAAATTTTTTCAAGGCCGTTTTTCAGGATTGTTCTACATTTATCTGAAAAGTTATATAAATAGATATCTGCTTTAAATTTGTTTAAAAATATGATCCTATTTGTCCTTCGAAATAAAAAAAAATAAAAGGATTGTTTTTTTATTTTTGTCAGCATCTCAACGAGTAACAATGTTTTTTGAAAAATAACAAATATTAATTTAGCCTCATAAAATATAGTTATTCAGTCCTTTCTTTCTAGCTATATGTGTATAAAAATCGACATTCCACCATTAACTATTCTAAATAAGATTAATCTGCTGATCTCTTTCCATTTTTAACACTGTTATATAAAGCTTTATATATATATAAGTAATTTATTTCATCTCTCCTATATCGTCTTACTTAAGAATCATCATAAACATAATAAATCCATCTAGAAGACTGCATACAATAAATGAAAAGCATATACAATAATAGTATAGAATTATACTAACAATTTTTTTATCAGTATCAGGGATGTTTGATTAAAATATTCCCAAATCTCGCTCTATTTCTTTCTAACAATTTCGCAGTAATTAGTCAGTAAAAAGGGTGTTTAATTTATTAATATTTTTTCTGTTTTTATGCATGTTTCACTTAAAAAGAAACTTACAAGCATTGTCAGTCAGAATTCTTTTACATACCTTATGTAATAATTTTTAAAATGCAAGTATAATTTAATTCTGTTATAGATTCTTCATTCGATTGTCAAATCTACTCTTTTAATCGTATATATTGTTATCAGTTGAAAAAATTTCCCTCAATAAATCAATTGCAATAAAAGCTGCTGTGGCTAATAAATGCGTCAATATAATACTGATCGTCGCAAATACAGATTCCCAGGGCCTGACTAGGGCAGGGGCATACGGGACAGTTGTTCAGGGTCCCCACATTAGAGGGGCTCCCGAATTGAATAGAAAGTTTATTTTACGTTTCCTTCTTTAATGAACGTTCTTCATTACTGAAGTAGTGAAGCAGAGGAGGGGCCCCAATTATGCTAAGTCGGACTCTGCACATTCTGTGGTGTATATTAAAAGAATCATTACCGTCCATATGTGAACATTTCCATTAGGAGGTACATTCCGTCATTCGCAATGACTTTACTCTTATTTCTGTACCCCCCCCCCCCAAAGGAAGCGAGAACCAACATATTGTGTCGGGGCACTTACCATTGATGCATTCTTGGTGCAAGCACTGAGGAAGATGACAAGTAAAAGTCATGCTTAATACATGATTTAACCTGTTGTTGTTTGATGTTTAGAATTATAATTGCTATTTTTATTTTTATTTTCTTTTACACACTGCCTTTGTAAATATCATATGTGAGAAAAGTTATTGATTTGGCAATATGGTAATCGTTGGGGAATTTTTCCCTCAAAAAAAAAACTGCAGACTTAATTACTAATATACTAATAAAACAATGAAACTAATCAGTTGAATAATTACTTGTATGCTATGTAGCATTCTAATCAAGATTTATAAATAATTTTAATAAGAATTTTTCCCTAAGCATATATATAATAAGTAACAAAAAATATCTTTTTCTGAAACTAGTCGGATTGTATCCTTTATATTTTATATGATGTAACTGTATAATTTAGAATATATATAACACAGTATTAAAAAAAAGTCGTTATCAATAATTTCCTTTTGGCATTTCCCTCCATAAAGTTAATGAAGACACTGACTTTTAGCCGTATTCTAATTAACTAAGATAAAAGTATAACTAGTTTAAGAAAAAGGCCTTACACTTCTTATTCATCATAATTCAACAATATTACGAAAACTGAAAATAATGCTGCACATTTATCCAATTTTTAAGATGGCCTCTCCTTTTAAAAGATAACCGTTAAAATGTATCAACTAACATTTCTAAACTATGGTTTAGGATTTCGAAAGATAATTTTGAAGACTCTTATTGTCTAAAAGGTAGAAATCACTAAAACTTAGAAAGCAAATGGCATCTCATTCAGTGATTAAAACTGATGAATAGAAATGCGTGGAAAAATCATCTTGGCATCGTTTTTTTAAAATCCTTAATTAATAAGATGAACAAATTTTATTTGCTTATTTTATTTTTCAATGTAACTTTCAGGTCTCGCAGAAAATTTTCTGCTACAAAACGGATGTGAGAGATGAAAGTTTAAAAAGCACAGAGAAGAAAATACAAGTAAATCTACTCGTTTAATTTAGTTGCATTAACGTAATGAGATTCTTCTTTCTAATATTTTTTAATTTTACTAATGGGCTTTAAATCAATGTTGCAAGGGACTGACGAGAATTTTTCAGACATCATTATTATTACTATTAATGCAGACTCTGGAATAAATTTTAAATGCAAATTTACATCTTCACATATAATTATGAATCCCCAACATCTGTTAATATATTTTTTCTGCTATTATATATATTTTCAACTGTTAGAAATCTTATATAAGTTAATTTATAATACTTTAAGATATCATTTTGAAAATTTCCCAAATTATATATGTGATTTCTGTGTTGATTGAAGGTTATAGTTATACATATTAAACTATTCCGTTGAATTGTTTTTAATAGTTTTCATTCAAACACCAGAATTTCCGCATTTTAAAATCAATCTTTTTTTTTCTTATCGAGACATTAAAAAAAATCGAGTCAAATCGAAGATGAATAAATTTTAGAAACGTGAGAAATAGTAGATGAAAGTTGGTAAATGTATAAATAATAAAGTATTTATAAAATAATAATAAGTATAAGATAATAAGTATAATATAAGATAATGCTCATTATTAAGATAATAATAAGTATTTATAAGATAAATAATAAAGTATTTTATGTATAAATAATATGATTTATTATTTATATCGTAATGGTAGATGAAAGTTGAGTCTCTTAAACAGCAACTCTAATATCTTGAAAGTAAAATCATAATTTTGACCGAGGCTGCTAGACGGGAGGGGGGGATCTTGAAAATAAATGATTGTGTACCATGTTATCTTGTCCTTAACTGATTTTAGCTTTCAAAATGGTCACTGATATTGGTTACTTCTCCTTTTGATGACCTAATGATTATGAGTCTTCAGTCTAAAATGAAGTTGAGGCTTTAATAGTAATAGATTTTACCATTCTAAAACTAAAAAAAATCATCTAAATATAAACCATTCTAAAAGTTTTTCTCCTACAAATTCAGTGCCATTTAAAGTAGACAACCTGAATGTAAATTAATGATCACTGATCAATTATTATTTTTTAATCAACACAATTACAGCGTGTTTTTTGACTGAAACGGTTGATTCAATTTTCTTCTATTTTACGTCATTGATGCAATTCAGAAATCTACATAGTTTCCTTGCCTTGATCTTCAACTGCAAGGATACGTTAATGATTGAAAAAATAAAAGCTGTCTTTCTGTGACTTTATTGTTTCGATTCACTGTCGCATGTAAGATTAATGTATGGCGGGAAAACATTTATCATTTTCAGCATAACGTATTTTAGAAAAATGATTTATGTTCATGAAAATATTCTTTATTTCAGCAGCGGATAATGTGGAATTGATTTATTATCCAACAAGAGTTCTGATTGGTATCATTTGAATTCACAAGCTCAAATTTCTTTGAAGTAAATTAGCGCAGCTCCCTAGTTCTCCATTCATTCTGTTTATGCTGACGCTGCTGATAGCACTTCCACCATTTAGATACCAACCTCACTGATGTTTATTAAATGTTATAAAACGCAAAGCAAATAACGTTGCTTAATGGGACATTTTCGAACTATCTTTAAATTTAATTCTTTATGTTCAGTACAAAGGGTAAGTATTAGCGGCAGTGGAACAGTCGGAAGGTCTCTTTAGAAAGTAAAAATGAAATATGTGCCAGGGGAGTTATGATTGTATAAAACCGGAAGCTGCGAAAGGGGTCGGATTTAAATTGCAATGCAATGTATTCTGATACAGAACTCAAAATGTTTGATTTACTGAGGGGCAAAATTGAGAATCTTGTTTTGAAAATATTTAAAATATGAAATATAATTTATTGCTCGTTAGTTCTTTGATACATCATTAGATCTTATTTAAGTAATCTGTAGTCATGTAGGATTTTATAATTACGAATGATGCATTATTGAAGTAACTCGAGGGTTAATTTTGAACGAATCTTATAATTTTAGTTCATGATCATATGAAGCCGATTCAGCACGCTTTTCCTAATTGCCATACCTCACCAGCGGAACGCTGCCTCGAGATATTCTGATTTAGGTTCGAAGATTTCACAAAATATCAGTGGATGGAAAACACATACAGCCCAAAACCTATGAGTAGCATTCATGTAGAAATTTTAGATCGTAGAATATAACTATTCTATAAGGCAAAGATCAAGAGAAAATTTACTAGATGATATTTAAGTTCCTAAAAATATATAGTTAATCTTATATTATAAAATTATTTCGTCTTTCTTTATGAAAAAGGGCCTGAAATTATTTGAGGGTGATCAATATCAATTATTAAAATAATGAATGTCTGTAATGGGTTACTCATTGTGGAATTAAGCTTTTATTCCAAATATGCGCGAAAATAATTAAAACGATTTTCCCCCCTTCTAATGACATAAGTTATATTATGCTTAAAATTTTTGCAAATGTGTTTCGAATATGAACATTTTGACTAACGATAAAACCTAGTAATAATAAAATAACCTAGGAATAATAAAACATAGTATCTTGATTAATGATAAAATATATTCAGTATCCGATTCACCTCTCAAGGCTATTTGCTTATATATAAAATATCTTGACTATTTTAAGCTTTTGAATCTATCTTAATCTTTTTTACTCTATTAGAAAGTCTCAGGATGTGGTAATATAAGGATATCTATATTATAAAGATAATGCAATCAGGTTATTGTTGTGATAAAATATTTGTCCAAATCTATGTATGAATTTAATTATAATTCCTGAATTGTTTTAATATAATTAATAAAATAGAAGTTAAATATCACTTTCTGAGGATATTTACTATAAGAATCCTCAGTATTGTGCTCCACATCGTATATTGTAGAGTGAAAGAAATCTTTGCAATATTGTAAGTTCCCTTAATTTTTTTTCTTTTTCACCAAATTACATACTTTTCGGTCGGAACCCATGAAAACGTAGACAGCTAACCCAGAAAATTTGAGTAAATCTTGAAATTTGCCTACTCATCCCTTAACAACCTCCCTCTACCGAAGCGAAAACGATTTTAGACCGGAAAATGTCATTCTCATTAGTAGTAAATTATGAACGACGCGCTGATAACAACACATTGGAGAAATCAATCAAGCCAAAGCTGCTCGTCATTTCCGACCACGAGAACAGAGAGGAGGGAAAGATATTTTGAAGCACTATTTTGGGCAGAACTCGCAGCAATTAGCGAGTTTTCAAAGATCTGGGCCCGATTTGCATTCGGGGACAGGAAATCATAAATAATCACAACTGTCGTGAAGAGAAGTGTCCGAGATATTCGCTGAGATTTCGGGAAAATCAAGCTGAGTAAGACTGGATGTCCGGAAATTTTGCTGAAAAGTTTTGCAAAGTGGGACTGAGAATTTGATAGGAGATGATTGATTAATTATCATTGGCGACGCCTTTAATTTTGAGAAATCACCCGCCCATCAACACTGGTAACGTCACCTGAACACAAAGCTCCTTTGTGTTTTGAAGAAAGAATTTGTGCGTTCATTAAATGAAGCTGTGAGTTTTCATATTTTTCATTGTTTAGAAACAAAAACATTAATTTCGAATTTATCATAAATGTGACTAAACAGTGTGCCAATATGTTATCTTAGAAAGTTGTACATAATTCCTTTTTAATTTTCCTCTTAATTATACAACCATTTATAAAATGAAATATTTTGATTTTAATAATATAGCTTTCTACTTTAATCTTGACGAAATTCAGTTAGATAATATCCCCCATTATATAATCATAAAGCAAAAACACATGATTGCATGCGTTAAAAATTTAAAAAAGTCATTTGCAAATATATAATTCTTGTTAATTTTCCAATATTTACAAAATTCTAAACTTCATGTAAACATTATAATTTTTATGTAATCATTCATAGCTTACAGTGGCTTTTCATAATAAGAAAATCCAAACTATTTTAGACTGTTATTACATTATTGATCCCGAAATAAAGAAATATTGATACTTCTTATTTCTTTCATTTTTAAGTAATGCTATTAAATAAATATTTCATGTCTGAAAGTCAAAGATTTAATTACATGACGGTTTGATCAAGTTATTAATAGAATAAAGAATAAAAATATTAAAAATTCCCTTGAATGTACTTAATATAAATTGAATGTCTTTTATATACAATAAATTTTTAATAAATGAAAAAAAATTCAAAAAATGGTTTACTTAAAATGAATTAAAATTTTTAACAATATAAATTAAAATCTTTGAAACTTCAAATAGCGTACAATTTCTTGCATTTTGAATGTGCAGAGGGTAAATCCAAACACTGAAAGCAACTGCAACTGGAATATACGTATCATCCAATTAAGACTCCAGTTTTGTGCTATCAAAGTTTATTATTATTTTATTATGGATTGTGCTCACAGTGTCTCTAAAATGTTAACCACCATGCTTCTATCAAAAATTTATTATCCTTTGCTTTGATCAAAAAACATCCCATTTCTTTTTAAAATACAATATATTTTTATTTTTTGTGTATATTTGTGTGCGATAACCATAAAATGACAGATTTCACTCTGAAGTTGAGTTTTCCAATAAAATGCTCACTTTTTTTTTCAAGTTAGCAAACGAGGGTTTTTCTTTTTAATTAGCCATTCAACATTTATCCAACATTTTACCGAAAAACTTTTTTCGGGTAATTTCTCAAATTTAAATTTCAGTGGGTTCCATTTCAAAAACATCCATCACATGGAAAATGACAAAATAAATAAAAACAAATGAAACGAAGAAGGTATCCAATGAAGCTCTTTGTGATTTTCCAGTAGAATCCCGTTGTGTATAATTTCCAGTAGATTTAAAACTGAAATAAAACGACTTTCCCTTTTGCCACAGCTAAAGATGATTAATTACTGAGAGCTGGGAAGCAAGTAGAAAAATGGTCCCTAAGGGTTTGCGATGAAGCAATCATTCATTATGCAAAAGGCGTAATTTATTTAGTAAAGACTTTTGTTTTTAGTTTGCTTGCATTTTAATCTGGGTACATTTTATTTTGTTAGAATTTACTCCGTACTTAATTTACCAAAATAAGCCTTACTGTAAAAAGGAAATTGCAAAGTTTCCAAATGAATTGGAAATGCGATTCGTTATTATATATACTTTTTAGAAAAAAGAAATGGCAGAAAAGAAATAACTTTAAAGCGACATAGTATGTGTAACCTATTATATTCTTTCCAACTGTTCAATGTTTTAAGTCAAATTTCTTAGTTATTTTTCATAAGGCATCAATACCGATTTAATGAAGCGTATTTTAAAATATTTTTCGTATTTTAAAAGGTAAAATTATTGTTTAGTCTTTCATATATAGTATAATATAAAAGCTGCTTTACTTTAGCTAAATTTTGGTGCTTTATTTTCTGTTCATAACTAGAGCAAGTTTAAATGACAGGATTGAAATTTTTACGAAAAATTACTTTGAAAAGAACAAACAATATTTTAAGAAGATTTATGCAATAATGAAAAAGTACAGTTTACAAGAGTTTCAGTTTTTGGCTCTATTATCAGATAAGCATCATAAACTCCATTCACTTTTATTTATTAAGGATGCGTTTCCTTTTACAGAAAAAAAGAATTCCTCTGAAAGCCGCCTACCTGTAATAAATTTTACTGTAGACGTAATGAAGGCTTGTGCGTTTTGTTTGTTAAACGATCTTTGGAGAGAAACCATTTAAGTTTTGTTAGTTTGACTGGATAAAAGATAGCTTCACCTTTATCTCTTTACACGGTTGTTCTTTCACACACCTGTCAGTAGCTTTCCATTCATACCCTTCCAGACCCCCGAAGCTAGACATAGAATGGCAGATTCAGTTACTTACCTTTTACGTGAGCGGTTTAACAGCTCATTTTACAGACCTCAACTTTGGTTTGGGAAAAGAAAAAAAGAGTTGAAGGCATCTGTTAAAGTAAAGGAGGGGATGTTGTCTATCCACTCCTTCCTTTAGCAGTGGGAAATCGTTAAAGAGGAGGCTAGGACCCGCTGTGACAGTGTCATCTTTTCTATCCTCGTGGTTTAGCTCATAAGAAAACATACTCATTTGTCACCCCATACCTGTCTATATCCCAAAGGGAATCTTTCCCTCCCACTTGGAAGGGAGACGACTTTACTCTTTCTGCTAGGATTCGACTCAGCACTCCCGTTGTGTTCAGCAGCAGGAAATAATGAAACATTCTTTCACGCCTCTCTAATATATTTGTTACAAGTGTCTCAGTCCTGAACTCTCAATCCAGCTGTAGTAACGTTATTTTGCGTTGCCATTGATTATATTGTAGTAAAATTATTTTGCGTTGCCATTAATTATATTGTAGTAACATTATGCCATTGATTATATTTTTTCCATGTTGATTTTAGTGATGTTGCAACAGCAATATCTTTCTTTGAAATAAAGTTGCCTTTATATTGGTGAGACATGTTGAAACTAACTGGGTGACCTGATAGGTAGTTTTAAGCATTCTCTATTTATTTTTTATTTATTTAAGAAATGGAACTCATTTAAAATATTGCAGGAATATAATATTGAATAAACAAAGCGAATGAAGCAGTCGTTTCATTTCCATTAAATCGTCGTTAAGCCGAAATCAATGACAGTAAACGAATGGTCTAAATCATATATTATATCCTAGATAGTATACGCAGTCAATTTCAATTTTTTAATATAAATTTTGCACATCTCTTTTACGGTTGCATTCTGAGTTCTATTATTTACAGAGCAATAGATGTATTTCGGGTCATTTCAATATTTTAGTAAAAAATTACTCTTAAGAAAATTATACTTGAAAAAAAATTATTTTCTTAGAATTTTTATTTAAAAGAGGGATGTCTTTAAAATAATTGAGGAAATTATCTAAATTTCGCTGAGCAGAAATACCTTGACAAAGTAATTGCCCAACAACCCATAAAAGGATTTAATTACTTTTCTGAAATTTGGGCAGATATTCAATCATTTTGGGAAGAAAATGAAGAAATTGTGAGAAGAAAGTAGACAGCTATTTTAAAGAGCATTTTAAGAGAGAAAAATGATGAAGCAACAATCTTTACATTAATTTATAATTTCTGTTATGGATATCACCTTGAATCAATTAATGTTAATTTCTTTTTATTTAGCTTATAATATTTTGTAGCATAAACAAAATATCTCACTGCGTGTTTCGGTATATAACTTGCTTCACGAAGCGAAGATGGCTGTTTTCTTTTTAAATAATATTGCAAATATTTATAAAAAAAAACTGAAAGAAATCAAAATATGCAACTACTTTTTAGAATCGGGTTCTGATGATAAATCCGTTCATAAATCAATAATAAATATAATGTAACTGAAGACTATATTAAAAGCTCTAAGTGCGAAAAATTGCAAATTTTATTAATTTGCACCATACGACTTCTTATTTCTGCGTGTAATAATCGAAACTGCCTTTTATTGAATTGTTTATTCAGATAAATTACTAAAAATAATTTTATAAACTAATGAATTTTGAATCGATATCTTAACAACATTAAACATTCGGTGGCATGCTTTATCATTAGAAATATGCATTAAAAAGTACTTATATAACCAAATATGGATGAAATAAACGTAACAAAAAGCATATGTTAATTAAAATGCCTTTAATAATCAAATTTCATTTACATAGAAATTTAGCTTATTTCCTCCAATAAGCAAGATTAAGATTTTTTATTGAACAGATTTGTGTTTTCACTTTAACTTGGTTATTATTTTCAGCCCAGTCCAATTCTGTCTTGTTTTATTTTTTTAAAGTAAAATCAAATTATTTTTGAGAAAAAAATATTAATTCTTTTATGTATTATCTTCATTATTTTAAAATACATTCATTCATCTTTAACATTATATCTTTAGTTCCTTCTGAAATTATCTTTCTTTATTTCAAGAAAATCAATTCAATAACATGCTTGTGTGTGTTCATAACGATTGGACAGTGATATCTTTTTGTTACAACACGCAATAAAGAAATCAATGTTGCTAGAATTGTCGTGTTTGAAATAAAAGCTGAGATTATGTTTGCTGTTAAAGGAGAATTTCGCGCTCGTTTCCTGTAATTTTTTTCATTACTTCTAATGACTTTTTATCTCTCGTGGCCTGCGCTATTGTTTAGAAAAGCTTGCCATCATGGAAAATTGACATTGATAATCATAAATGAAACTATCTGGACACTTTTCTTTGTGTTATATTTATTCTTTGATGCACCAGATATAAGTAAAACATGGAATAATATCTAAAGAATAAAATGTTTAATTGATTACAAATCAATAAACGCGTAGATTATTAATTTTTATGTTTGTTTATGTAACTTCAAAAAAATCTAAATTCTGATATACTTTATTCAAATTATTTCTTTTATCTAAACAAGTTTTGTTGTTTTTATTTATTTGGCCATGTCTTTTTTTTTTCAAGACAAGATTTATTTTGTGAATGATTGGATCAAAATTAAACTGATTGAATTAAAAATAATATTACTTTTGGTACTTCCTCCTTTTTTCATCATAATTATTTTATTATATCACTTTATTAGATAATGAAATTAATATATAATTTAACTATAACTTATATGAAACGTTAATAATCTAATGACAGGCATTTGATAATCAAATTTCTTTTCTCGGAAGATTTTCAAATATGCTAAAACAAACATAATTTTGATCTAGCCATTCGTAAAATAAAATCTAATAATGTGCCTTTTAAATCTAACAAAAAGTTTTATTTAAAAATTACCTTCAAATAACTTCTTGAATTTTTATTTCCCGAAGATGAACGGTTAAGGGGGGACACCGTTAATGGTCTATTTCAAATGCCTGTACTCTCTACCGATTTGCAGAAACATTTAATCCATTGCTGCTGTAATACGATCTCTTCAAACTGATTAACCATGACATTCTATTTGATTCATAGTGAAGCTGTTCTCGAATGAAATTTATGGCCAAGGCGTTTCACACTTAGACGTTCATCCGATATAGACCGCCACTTATACTTGATTTATTAACTGCTGCCTCTGAGTGTTTACCGTGAGCTTCTTCAGTGAATTAAGAGTAATTTAATGTAGATTCGTCTTTCTGCTATCGACAATGTATTCTCAAGGGCAATTTATATCAACCGACGATGCTATTCAAAACCTAATTATCTAAGGATAGGCAATACTTGCTAATAATGGATCCACAGTTAACTTCCTTCATAAAGGAGCGATGTTCAGTGAAACTTCTACGTTAAAGGTATATATATAGTCACGCTTTACATTTTCTGTGCATTCATTGTCTAGCCATGAATTGCTTCTCACTTGATTCTTTCCTCGAAGAGGACTATCAGTTGAACACAGCAATAGAAGACCAAAGTAGATAGATGCCTATATTGTGAGTATATATTTCTTCTTTGTGTGGTGAATATAGCTTTTAGCGCCATTGTTCTAAATTTCAAAAAGGTGTAAGATTTTCTATGGATTATTGAGCCAAAACCAAGCAGAAGGAGCTTGTTATTTTCATTTGATTATGTGAAATATTTTTATGTGAGCAAGAGAAATTATTTCCAGTTTTGATTACAATGCAAATGAAATATTAAAATTATTTGATGCAAATTATATTTGAATTCTTTATAAATATAACTTAACTTTCAAATATCATTCACTAAAAATAAGATTTGTAGTAAATGAAATACTTTAGAATAATAATCAGATTGAATAAAGAACTTTAAACAGTAAGAATAATTCATTTAAAAAGAAATTTTTTGAAGATTAACTTTAGATTCATTTCTTTAATTAGCATTCTTTGTCCAATTTTCGAAATCTTTCTTTCTTTTCTTTTAATTCGACTATTTCTTTGTTTTAAAGAGTTTTTTTATAATGACATTTAGAATTTTATAATGTAACTCTATTTATTTTTCTGCCTTAAATTTGTTCACAATTTTTCATCAAATTTTCTACTTTTTATATCAATTTACTCATTTATTTTAGGATAAATTTAATTCCAATGGATGGATATTAATTTTTAATGACGAATGACTGGCTAGAATTTATACCTCGTATTACAAAAGTGATCTTAAAAAAGAACGCTCTATGATGAATTTCCCAAATTTTAGGTGTAAAATCCTTGCCAAGAGCACTTTTCTATATTATGCTCTTTCTAATTCATTTGGGGATAAGCATAGTTATCAGTAAGAAATGTTGCAAATGACAGATCTTCAGGCTTTTCAGTGAGATAGTATTTCACTTAATTATTGATTTATAATAAGTTCTGTGTGTATTTTTCAGTCTAAAATTATTACAAAACGATAAACTCTTAAATTCGATGGTTGTTTATAGAACTACTCTTCATTGATTTTATAAATTTCCCTCTTTCTTAATAAATGTTTCTGTAATCTTTACTCTTAACAAATCTTTGTTAAGGCGAAGGACTTTGTGTAAAGAGTCTGAATAGGACTAGATTATTATCGGAGAGCCTATTCATGACCTAATCTATTCTCCGCCCTAGAGCCTTTGTTTCTGCAAGCAGTTGCCCTAATCCATTTATCTTAAGTAAAGACCAAAGAGTGGCATCACCTACGAAGGTAATTCAGGATTAATGTATCTCGCTCAGTCTTATCAAAGGCATTAGTCATCCGTTACAAGGCTCTCACAGTTACTTGTGTACACTGTGGGTACAAACCCAGCACCTAGCTGAAGCACCTTAAGAAAGTTCTGCAACTTTATCCTTGATTATTTGTCCAGAAGAAAAGGGAGAAACATTTTCGGGAATAGCGTAAGAAATTTTTAACAAAATTTTTGGTTTCAGAATCTATTTTGTAAACCGTATACATTAAATAATACTTCTACAAATGAATAACATCTCTTACCAGGAGGCACATTCAATATTGTTTTTGACCTTGAAAGGTAAAGAAAACCATTTATTATACATTACCTTGAGAATTAATAATTTCATACATTCAAAATACCAATTAAAACTGTGGATCAAACTTTGCATCCCGAACAGGATTTTTTATCTAAAAATGAAGTGCTTGCTTCGAATAAAACTCACTTATAATATGTATTTTATTGTTGCCGAAGATATATGCATATTTACAGAGTGATAAATCATGTCTGTTAGTTGAACTGACTTTCCTTATTAATTGCAAATGTAAATTAGTTTTAGTTATATAAGTTCTGAGAGCATATTATAATCAATATCAATAAAAAGAGATCCCTTTCAGAAAAGTGACAGTTCGTTAATAACGTCTGCTATTAATAAAAGAATCTGATATTTTTCTTATGAAAATTAATCATACATATTTTTCGATGAAAGGTATCTTACCACATTCTATGGTTTGCTCAAAATAATCTTTATATTCTTTTACTGAATCAGCAAAGAGTGTGTTAAGATTATCTACAGATTAAAGGAAAAAATTGTTTAATTCAAGAATAGTCTTAGATATAGACAACCACGAGGGAAAAAAATGTTGTCAATGATTAAACATATTGCTATTTGTGCCATAAAACTCCGAATCAAGCCAAGCATCAATTATTAAGCCCGATATAAAGCAAAGTTATTATTTATTTTTTGTAGTCAATGTATTACAATATTGCTCTTAGACAAATGCTGTCAGGAAATTGCACTATAACAAAATTCGTCGTGAAGTTTTGGAACAAGTAATGATACATACAAAATTCCTTGCCGCGATAGTTAAAAGAAAGTAAAACATAATTATATTATATTTTTATTAGATAAAGTTCAATTAAATTAATGAAAAAATATTAAAAAGTGCTATGAAGTTCAAAATTTCTAATCGTGACATCCATAAATTATAATTTATATTTTGCTTATAGTTTTTATTATAAAACATTTCATTTTTTGTTTCAAGTTAAGTATTCCTCATTCTATTCAATTCCTCATTTCCTTTGAAAATATTAAAAATAAAATAGTCTTGAAACGACTATATTACAGTTCCTATCAAAGTCGAAACAATTTACGTACTCTGAAAATAAAAACATTCGTCAGAATTAATTTTTAATGAGCATATTATCTAAATAATCTTCTAAATATATCCTAAACCGTTTTTTTTTAAATTTAAAATGATAATTTCGAAGCGTATGTGGATTAAAAATCAGAACCTTGGATTTGAATTTATAATTGTAGAAGTATGGCGTAAAAGTGACATCGTTTATACGTAGCAGGTAATAAAATTTTCGATTAATAGCGATTGAAGACAACTGTAACCAATAATAAGCAATAATTAGAAATTCGTAATAAATTTCAGATAATTTTTTTTAAAAAATCTGTACTATTATGGTTTTTTTATCACTAAAATCTGAATATCTTTTCTAAAGCCCTGGAGCGTTACTAACTGCACGAAAAGGAATGCTGTTCGGTTCTCCTCTAATTTGATCCGACCCTCGAAAGCGTGAGCTTGCAAATGCTACAGACAATAGAGATGGCGGCATTATTTCTAACAAAGCGTGCTACTAAATTTTTTTCCCCGTTCTCATCCCCAGACAACGAAGCTTCTGAAGAGTTGGTTTGATCCGCCAAGCCCCTATCTTCTGCCATTTTTTGTAGGTCCTTTTGCTTCCTGTTATCCAGCTTATCGTGACGAATTTGTGGAAGAGGTTCTGTGGTGAATGGGCGACAAGACCATATGACGCGCTTTTTCGGGGGGGGGGGGGCAGAGGGGGGGCAATTTTCTCGGGGGGGGGGCACGGGGGGGGAAAGGCTGGGGGGGGATCTGTGGGAAGACATTCTCCCCCCCTCCCTCCCCCCGGGGGGGGGGGGGGTGCACAACATCAAACTTTCCATCGCAATTCAAGTCCAATACCTTCGTGAGCACGTTTCTTTTATTTGAAGCTGAAAGCAATCTTGTTCGCCATGCCTCGGTGCAAGGATTTCGTTTCAGCATGGAAAATAAACACATTTTTAGGTAAAAACGGATCAAGGGAGAACGTTAAGTTTCAAATACAGTAATCTTGATGTTTCTGGAGGCTTCAAATACTGTTTAACGCCCATGTAAACAGGCAAAACTGAAGTTTGAGTGACAAATTACACTTTACGACTAATGCTATTATATACGAATTTTTGTAAAATTAATAAAAAAAATGGATAAATTAATCGAAAATAAAATGGTTCTTTTATATAAAATAATATTTTTAAATGCTGGATATCAAATCAAAGAGCGATATAAAAAAGTAAGGAATGAGAAATTTCTATTATTTGCAGATCTTTTATCTTAGAATATATACATTTTTTAATAAATAATTTTTAAATAATTCAACATTAATAATATAAGCAATCCATCTAAGGGCATGCTTGGATTTTTAAAATGAGTGACCCTCGTTAATTCATCATACATTTGGCGCCAGATGGCTAATTTTGCCTCTTGTTTCAATAAAACCCATCTATCAACCAGGTTTTTAATTTTATGCTTTAAATTCAAAGATCTGCCGTCACTACACCAGAAATATTCTTTTTTCTCAAAATTATTTTGATAACTAAACAAAATAATGCAGCTTCTAAGTTTAACAAACATTTGTTTCAAAGAAGTCTATCCAGTAAAATTTCTTAAGATATCATTTTTTTACATTTATGTCTTAAATTCGATGAATTACTGGATGTCAAAATAAATACCACGTTTACATGGAAATTTGTATTTGCAAATCGATAAAAAAAAAAATACAAGTAATTTCGTTAGACTGAAAACGTTCTAGAAATCAATTATTTCAATTTTCAATCATAATATAGATTTTTTTATGTAAATAATATATTATCTGTATAAATCGCAGGTTATATAGAATAAATGCGCTTTTAGGACCACTTGTGAAAGCAGCCATTTAAAAGGATTTGATCATGTTGTCAGTTTGGTTATTAGTTTGTAAGGAAACCCTCTCCTTCAGAAAGCTGCTGGAGACGACAGGGAGAAGGTTTGTGGGAGTTAATTGTACTGCTCAATTTTCGGTTTCATTAGCAATGCAGAGTAACTGGCAGTAGATGAAGGAACTGACAACTGAGCCCTTCGAAAGATTTGTAAAGTAGCAGTTAACACAGCGGTAGGTATTTTATACGCAGCGGAAACTTAACAGATGTGGTACGTGAGATGAAAATCGATTTGGAACCCTTACTCATTTGACATACGAAACCGAGGGAGGTCAGGAAAAATAACTGGATGTTTTACTGCCTCAAATGGTTCGCCTTATCAGTCTATATGTGTGTGTCTCTTAATTTTCTTTTTCTTTACTCTGTCTGAGAAGAGAAAGTTGCTTGCATCTTAAAGAGAAAGTTGCTTGTATCCCCAAGAGAAAAAGAAGACACCTGAAGTAGATATTGAGCGAATAGCGAAGTATTAATCGGATAACTGTCGATATGTTAAGAACTTCAACAAGAAATTCTTTCAATTAGCCTTATTTTTTCCCCTTCTTTTTTCAAATAGTATAAGATAAATTTTGTAGAGATATTCTATTCGTTTTTGTAAAACAGATCGTTGATTGGTTTGCTTATTGGGTTTAATAGTGCATAACCAAGACTTGGCTATATATTACCAAATATATCCTGAAGTCTAAAGTACGATACACCCATAAACAGCATGGAAACATTTCATAGATAAAATGTATGTGAAATCTAAGCTCTGAAGGTAGAATATCTTTACTAAAATTACCTAAAAATCTTAATATTTGCAAGAAAAAATAGACTAGATCTTTCAAATTGAGCAACTAAAGAATTAGTGTAAGATTTTAAATAATCCATCTCGAAATGATAAAATAAACGGAATAAATTTGCTTAAATTTGGAGTTTTTTGAATTTTTTATAAGTTTGTAGATTGTCTTATGAAATAAATGGGTATATAATTGATAATGGGTTATCTGTTAAAGCTGCGAAATTAAAATTTTTACATGTCTCAATTGTGTCTAAAACTTAGGTAATGCTAAAAAAAATCAATATTTAAGTTTCTTTGTTTTTCATTTGAAATATGAAGGACTTTCAGATGAATATGGAAAACGATTTGTTTTGCACAATAATCTAAATTGAAATTCTTCGATTAATATAAATTCAAAATAAAACGAACAGGAAAGAATGTTTAAAAAATCAGTTCTGAAAGTTTTAAAGCCCGAATATTAGAAAAAATATTTTTCTTTAACTATCAAGTCGAAAACAATGTAAACAAAATGTTATTTAATCATGCTTACTTTTCCCTTCTGAATAAAGGAAAACAGGAATGGTTTACTCAACCTTCAAATTTTGGTCAATATTTTTAGACAGCCTGAAAAATATATTGAAAGTTATCATAAAAATAAATTTATCTTAAACGTCTCGAAGTTTTGAAATGCTCGTGTGCTGAATTTAAAACCAAAATTGATATGCTTCGTAAATATTCAACGCTTTGCAGTGCATAGACGAAGAAAAAACAGGCTTCGTGTAAATGACAAAAGGAGCGGCGAATTTGATAAATGATGTCTTCAAAACGGAGTCATTTTCTTCAACGCACGTTTAACCTTTTGACTGGCAGACACAGGCTGATGGGAAAAAAAAAAGTCTGATTTTTAACTTTTAGAATAAGATATCCAGCTCATTCAACGTATCGTTTGTTTTGGCTAGCATAGGATAATATAGAAGTTTGATTAAACCTTTCTTTTGCAGGAAACATTGTATCATTTTGAATTAAATTAATTAGTAGATGACAAGAATTGTTGTCAGAAACTTTCTTTCTTTCGTTTACAGCTGTATTTGAACTTTTCTTTTACACTGCATTTTTATTGTTATTCTTCAATTAATTTCAGATAAGAAATAAGAAACATAATATGTTTAATAAATAAATTCTTATGTAGATAATTTTAAATCAGATATGTAACTTAATTGTTACAAAATATTTATGAAAAGGAAAGTCTAATTTCGACTTCATTACTTACGAGTTTAATCATAACTTATTAGTTAAATAGATTGTCTCTCTAGATATCTATGTTAAAGCGCATTCATCGATCGTGTTTCGCTTTGGCAATTATGCATTTACTAATTATTCTGTCATATTGAAAGATAATTGATTAATATTTTATCATGACTATAGCGATTAAAACATACTTATAGTAGTAATTATGATAAATTTGATACTAACACGGCCATAAAGATTTATTTGCTGCTCTAACATATTAAAGCATTTTCTGGTGCTACATACAATTTATGCTAACTAGCTATTTGAAAACCACCTTCATGTATTGCCTATTTTCAGACACGAAAACCATCCGCATTTTTGCACGCATGCCAGTTTTGTTTACAAAAATAGGGATGACTTATGGAGAAAGGGATATTTATTTTTTATCAAGCGATATATAGAATCATTACAAAATTTCGATTTGAAGGAAAGCAATGCAATTCAAAAACCAAATTAAAATCAACTTCGGAAAAGAATTGCAAAAGGAAAAACTCGTCTAACAAAGAGCTCCCGAAAAATAATCTTCTAAGTTTCATTCCTTTGTAGAGTAAAATTGCCCAAAGAGACAGTACGGAATACTGAAACCATCAATATATAGACATATATACAAAAAATATTTCTCCATATATAAACGGTTTTTAGGAGTTTATAGAAGGAATTGTAATAAAATGTTTTATGTTGGGACATTCTTTTTTACATAGGGAATATTAAATCCTTTAAGAAGGGGTTTAAGAGCAAAAATGTTTTGGTTTAATCTCTTGTACCAATACGATAGAGAGAAATCACATGTCCAAAGAAAGTAACTTTTAGTGAGTGGAAGGTTTCAGTTACTCTTTGACAACAGCTTATGAAACATATAATGCATTCCAGATATCAAAATGCTACATTGTTATGAAATAAATATGATAAAAATAAAAGAACTTGATAATAAGCATGGAATATAATAAAAAGATGCAAATTTGTGTAAATAGAAATTGAGAAATTTTTTATGAAACCTCTAGTTATAATCACATGAAACTTGTTTGTTCAAAACTTTTGAAAAGAAACTAAGAAAGAAATATTGAAAATAATAACAATTTGTTTGCAAAAGATTATTTTCTATATGTTAACGTATAAAATATAAATGGTGGAAATAGTTAATCAGCCACATAGTGCAACAAAAGTTTGACAAAATACTTAATTTTTTTTTACTTTCTTCTTAAGCTATAGTATATATATATATATATATATATATATAAAATACAATATAATATAAAATCTATAAATTTAGATTCACATGGTTGCATTATCTTGAAAAGTTTCAAAATTTCTAAGAAGCAATCCTTTTCAAACAAAGGCATTCACATACATGTTTTTAATTTCAAAATTTAAAGCTGTAGAATTATCTTGAAATTTTACTCTTAATTTAACGTTTGTAATATTTTATTCTTATTAGTAAAATTTTGCATCCTTTATTTTGTCTATACACTTTATTTAAACTTATTTAATATTTTTTTCATTTGTCTATATATTTCATTTATATTGTAACTTCTGCATCAATTAAGCCTGACTCATGTGTGATGGGTGTGTGTTGATGTGTTAGAAGCTGAATAATCGAAACATGTCACTTCCGTCAGCCAATCTCATAGTTTACCATCTATATTTAAAAAAATAATAAACAAACCATACACTCAATTGTTGCTGTTGACGAACAACTATGAATAATGATTATGCTTAAAATAAAATATAAATATTGGATGAAACGAGTTTGTTGCACCTCTTTTGCGAACAGTAATGACTTGGGAAAAGTATTTCCATTAACGAAAATAAATTAAATTTCAATCACTTGGAAACCATCAAATATCCATTGACTCTTTCGGAAAAGATACATGATGTTATTACTATATTTCACGACAAAAAAAGTTATAATTACTTTCATTTACAGATAATCTAGTTGAGTTTAATTTTTATCATCCGACATGCCATCTTTTCTTAATTATCTTTTTGTACCCCTCAAAACCGAAAAACTCCCTTCATTGCAAGCTGCTTCGAATCCTTCTACAAGCTCCATGAGTGGTGAGAAACGGGCTGCAAAGATGTTTTCCCCCAACGGTCCAATAGGCAAGGGCGGTTTTCGTGATTTATGGGTTGGTTGCCCCTTCTTCCCCGGTTGTTATTCATAAACGTTTACTGAAAGGAGGCTTGCCCTAAAACTCACCCTCACGCTAAATAAACTGTGAGTTGTCAAGGCTAGAAAGGGACGTTTTGCAGGCTGCTATAGAGTAGTGACCATACGGTGCGGCTACTGAATTTAGAATCAGATAAAAATGGCCTCAGCAGTAACAAAACTTCAGCTTTGAACTTCTATTGTTGATTACAAAATGGTGCGAAATCAAAGAATTGCAAAAGAATTTTGTTGTTCAGTAGGATCCGTTCGTGTAGCAAAACGCGTATTACTAGACACAATTCCCTAGGTAGTGTATATTATGAATTCATAGAGTATAAATATAACTGATGGAAAAAAGGATTTTGGTTAACTCGTCTATAAACTAAGAAAAGTAATATCTTTACATCCTGTTGAAATTATTCCACGAGAATGATATCCCCGAAATTTTCTCGAACTATTGAATGTATTTATATATGAATGGCTAACAACAGATACTAAAAAGCCTATCAGAATGCTATCTTTGGCATCTTTTTTTGCGATTAATCGCTGGAATGTGGTTATTATTCAAACATCAGAATACCGAATGTGTACTCTAGAATTCCTTTTTCCAACCGATTGAAATCAAAATTTGACTGCAGCTGTTAATGTCGGCAAATGTACACAACTACAAATGTTGTCATAAAATTAAATACGGAATTTCATATATATAAGTTATTGTGTTTTTCAGTTATGTTTACATGCCTGTGAAAATACTGGCCGACAGACGGTCAACTCCTTGACGGGTTTGGCTCCTAATTTGATATATCTGTATTTTAGATGATAAATCTGTGCACCAAATTTTACCATCTAGCTCTCTCTTTTTTTTTTTTTTTTTTTTTTTGTTAATTTGTACTCGAAGAGACGGAAGGACAGACTTCTTCTGAATGTTATTCGTTAAAAATTTGATAGAAATCTATAAATTTGATATAAAGACTACATAATATCCCAAGTCTTGCTCAAAGCGCTGTCTATTTGCTCTTCTTGCTCAAAGCGCTGTCTATTTGCTCTTCTTGCTCAAAGCGCTATCTATTTTCTCTTCTTGCTCAAAGCGCTATCTATTT
>JAPMOR010008014.1:461426-542023 GCA_026543865.1 Argiope aurantia | reverse complement strand
TCAAAGCGCTATCTATTTTCTCTTCTTGCTCAAAGCGCTATCTATTTGCTCATCTTGCTCAAACCGCTATCTATTTGCTCATCTTGCTCAAACCGCTGTCTATTTGCTCTGTTGTATTCACAGGCAGACAGATATAATTTCAAGCTATTATTTTTCAAACTAAGTGAATTTGAAACATGAAGATTTGTCAAAATATCGAGTTCGAATATTTTGAAGATTGCAGTACTGTCTCTTTGTATATTTTGTATACGAGAATGCAATAATAGGCTAAATCCATACTATTGCTGGTGTAAGAAAACAACAATTGCGCTTAATTTATAGCAATTTAAAACATAAAGAAAGGATTTTTAGAATGAAATATGTTTTATGTATTTAATTCTTTCTTTGTAAGATAAGATTTTATCTTAAAAATGAAGTTAAGATAATTAAGAATGAAGTTAAAATTTATTATTTATGAAAGAAAACTTGAATGATCTAATTTGCAAATGAAATAAGTTATTCCAACCATAATTTTGTATTGCTTTTAAAACAGACACTTCACGTATACTTTCGAAAAAGTGATGTCAATCTTTTGTTACGGAGGAAAAAAAAAGTTGATCAGCATCAGTTGATCGAATACATTTTAAATTTTAGTTTTTCTTCTTTTGATCATTTTTGATTCTGATGGAAGAAAAAATATACAACTCCACTGAGGCAAAATGAAAAGAACTCTTTTCTAAGCACAGAAGAACGTAATGCTTAATCATTTGTTCTAATACATTCCAACTTCTGTGGAAGGGGGGGTGGGGGAGAAGGCTCTTTTATCGTTTATGAAAAATGTTTTCTAAAGCGGACAAAAATGTCGTTAAAATAATGATTTTCTAACTTTCTTACACTCGAAGCAACAATATTACATCGATTCCAAAATGATAATGTTTACGCCTTGTGGTTTTGTATCACAATCCGAGATGCATAGTCAAGTAAGCTGAAGTTTTATCTTCAAATGAATCAAGTAAAAAAAAGTTCTCACAAGACTCCCTGGGTCTTCCATCTCGTTTCAGACGGAAGAGTGATTGATGATATCAAGAGGATGCCTCGCTTCAAACGATGCATTTTTCCCCTCGTCTTCTTTTTACTTCCTTCCCTCCCCCATTTTGTCTTTTTTGTTTTTTATACGCATTTCTAGGATTTTCTTATCCGAAAAATGTTCTGTATGGGACATTTTAAGCACATATCCGACTCTAGTCAGTTGACAGAAGAATGATTTTACATATCTCTGCCAACAAAATTGAAGATATGTATTTTTTGATGATTCTCAAAGAAAATTATTTCAAAATACTCTACTTGGTTTTTTCCAGTCATTTGAAGCCCAGACCATGGAAATAGGTATGAAAAATATTAGTTAATAATTCTTTTAAGTAGAAAAATATATTTATTACAATTAATAAAAATTGCATGTTTTAGATTAAAAATACTTTGAAATGGTTTTCTATTTTCATGATTTTGGATTAACAGTTATATTGAATTATTGCTTTTGGCATGGATATTTCCTTTTCATTTAAAAAACGTTTTCCTTAAAAATTTCAGATTTGCTGTAATATCATCTGTATAATTAATACTTTTTCAATATTTCATAAATATAACAGAAATGAATACCAAATTAAAAAAAATTCACGATCCAAAACTATTTATAATAATAGTTATTGTGTTAAAATATTTTTTATCGTTATATTAATATTCATATTGCTTAAAATAAGTTAAGAAATTGGAGAGAGAAACTATCTAAAAGAGTCTAATGAAATATAGAAACCTTATTCAAAAACTTAGTTTTATGATTACTGCTTTCCAGTAGTTATTAAAGTAAAAAACGAGAAAGTTCAAGGAAATAAATCCATCGATGTCACAAGAATAATTCTATTATTGCTGTATAAGTATTTTAAAGCAGAAAACAAATCCTTTATTGTTCTTGATGAAGTTGAAAATGCTTTCCTCGTATTTATTAAATTTCTCCTTGAAAATACTTTCATTCAACTTCAAACATTTGGTATTTCTTGCTTTAATAGTGGTTGGCTAAAGTTTCCCACTTGATCAAGTAAATAATAACCGTAACTTCTTTATTTACGAATGTTGGATCTGCAAAATTTTGGTTTTGAGACATTGACAAGAAAATTTATGCATTTTTCTTTGAAAAAATGCATTATTTTCTTCTTTCAACGTCAATGCCTGCATATCTATTGAATTTTTTTCCCAAGCATTTTTTATTTCTCTGACTCATTTCTTTGTGAAGGATGTTAATAATGTAATTGATTTTATTTGCAACAAAACAAACACCCATAATTTTTTTACGTGTTATGGTAAAGCGTTGTGGAGGATATTGAAGAGATGTATTGCAGCAAAGAGTTGACATGAGTTCGAGAAATACAACAACATGGCAATTACATACATAAAAATATGACTTCAGTGGGAGAGCGAACAATTCAAAATAGAGATATACTGGTTAACTAATGAAAAAATTAAATTGCCATTTAACAATTTGATGCATTTATATGGATTAACGCCCCGTTTTAAAACTACTTGAGATACGTTTAGTGATCGGCCTCGTGGCTTTTAATTGTGGTCAGATGTCGAGGTCGGCGCGTGACTCTCCATATTTCACATCACACTAGTGGGATACTAAATTAACTTATATATTTTCCTTATACTTTTGTTGTAAACGTTTAGTCATATTTTAGATATGATTAAGGAAATATAATTGTCAGTTTTTAGAATATTAAATAAACAATACTGTATTCATAAAGAATATATATAACATATTTAAATCGCTAAAATTACTAGGTGTTATTCAATTTTAAATTTATTATAGGATCTATTTTTAAATGAAATGACATTTTTGGATGATAGATGATTCACGAAAGGAGTTAACTGGATGATATTAGAGAGTAATTTTTTTTCATTTGTTTTTGATAACATGTTATATTTTTATGATCAAAACTGTATCTTAAAACGTCTTTGTAATATGATTTTCTTAAAATGTTTCTCATATAGAAATTTCTGTAATGTCAAGGGTTAGTTTTTTCACTAATTCAAAGAAGTTCTGTTTATTTATTTTGCTTCTTTTTTCTCTCGTTAATTTTGGTCATTTTATAGGTAAATTCAATAATAAAACATGGTGTATTACCAAAACAATAAAAATTGTAACCATTAAATGCAATTAAATGTGTTTGAATTAACTAAAATTATTTGTTTGCATATGAACACGAATCCAAAAACATAATTAAAACCTAATTATCTAGCTATGAAGTGATTGAGAGGATCAATGAATAAGATAACGTTAAATAAATGCTCAGGTTCAGCTCTTTCCGTATAGAATACAGGGTGGAAGGTTATTAAATTGAACATAACATTGCTAAAATGAAGATTTAAATGCCAACGTATTTTGTTAGCAATTGCACTTTGATTGCAAGCCTGATATAAATACATAAACTAATTAAAAGCGAAAATTATCCGTAAAAATGAGCAGTAATGGGTTGAATATATAGAATAAAGCCTCTGAGACTGAACAGAGACCAAGAATAAATTGGAGAAATATAATAATTGGAATAATGTGCTAAATAAATTCATTCAGTTGAAAAAAAAAAAACTGGGAGTGAATTTTTATTTTCTAGACAAATAAAGAAAATCTAGAAATTCACTTGAAATTTTAATATTTATAAGGGTAAATAGACACTTTTTATCACTACTGCTATGAAGATGGTAAAATTGTGACGAAAAAAATATAAACTGTCATTTCTATTTAATAAATAAACTTTTCATTCTTGGCTTTTAAAATAGAGAAATGTGCGGTATAAAAATGATAAAGCAATGAAAATAGCTTAAAATTTATTAAAATAATAAGTAAATTGTTATAAATTGGAAATTTTTAACTCCTTACTAAATTAAAAAGGAGCCAATAAAATTGCGTAAACAATCACAATA
Source organism: Argiope aurantia (assembly GCA_026543865.1). NCBI lineage: Eukaryota > Metazoa > Arthropoda > Arachnida > Araneae > Araneidae > Argiope > Argiope aurantia. Next base: position 538,069 of record JAPMOR010008014.1, on the reverse strand, counting down.
ATTCCTTTGGAAGTAATTTTTTTGAATCTTAAATAGCTCTTAAAACTGTTTATCTGATTTAATTTTTAAAAAAAGGAAAGAAAAGAAAACATTTATATGCTATCAAAATTTTACTTAAATTAATTTTGCAGCTAATAAAAACTTTAAAATTTTGCTTCGCTGTGCATATTTTGTATATGTTCCATACACCCGAATCAAATATTAGCCGATCAAACATTCTCCCCAAAATAATATCAATAGATTCTCGTGTTATGTTGTTACTAAAGAATATACCTGTTTATATAGATAAGTGGATGTCAATGATTCTATTCAAACTTTGTACATTCCTAAATTTTACAAATTTTGTCTTAAGAAAGTATGAAAGTGAAGAGAAACTTTTAATATGTATAAAAAAAGGAAGTATTTCTGATATGAAATTTGCACATTCTTTTTCAATAAGAAGAAAAGAGATAAATAGTAAATACAATGCGATAAAATACTTCAGCTAATATTTGTTTCTAAAAATACTCCTTAACTAATATCGAAAAATTTAGATCTGTCTGAAAATAATAGATAATAAAAGATTTTATATGTAAAAAGCCATTACTGAAAAATATGAAAATAATATTTAGTGAAATCATTGAAACGAAATAAATTTAATCGGTCTTTTCTTTGGTAGATTTAATATACACTCTTTCAGCAATTAAATATTTATATCCTGCAAAAATATCAAGTACAAGATAATAACATATTTCGAAAAATAAACTAGAACAAAAATTAAAGCAAATTTGAAGAATCCTATCAAGATAACTAAACGGTAAATAATCATAGCAATAATCGATAGCTTTGAATCATTTAAACTCTACGAAGTATAATAATTTAATTTTTTCCTTTACAATAGTCAACTTGAATTGTAATTGAATTTTAACTAATATGAAGTTAAGATTTGAAATTAAAAACAGTCCTAGGTAGTTTAGTTGCCTGTCGTCATATTTGACAAAATATTACTTTTTAAGCTATTGTAATATAACCTTATATAAATATAATGCAAAAAAATAATAAATAAAATATCTCTTCACAGATAAAGGCTTCACAATTAATCTCGTAAGTGAAAAAATACATACTCTCGTGTATCTCAAACAGAAAAAGATATATTGTATTTTGTAGATGTAAATATTACATTTTAGAAATAGAGAAATCAGTAGCTAAAATATTAAGCGTCAAAACGATAGGAAATTCTAATAAAGAGTTTAAAAAAAATTTCAGATAAAATATACTTGCTGTTAATCAAACTTATTAAATTTTCTGTCTTAAATTGGTTGATGAAATGATTTATGACAAACTGTAATCAAAATAGAATCTTGACGTTATTCTTTTTTCCCAACAGAGCTATAACTGTGCTAATCAATGTGTATAACTGTGCTAATGTTGTATTGCTCTGTGTTCGTTGTCTCTTTCACTGAGATTTACATAAAAATGAAACTAAACTAGGTATGATTTCTAACACAAGTTAGACTCCTCCTACCTTTTGAGCTGTTGCCTGTTAGCGCTTAAAACCTATATTAAGGGCATATCCCGGACGAGAATAATAACGGTTAGGGGGAAAAAGTAGGGAGACTGAACAAGGAGGGGTGTATAAAGGATCGTCCTCAAATTACATAAACTCACACCATATATTGAACTAGTATTTTTTTAACACACACACACACAAAGAAATGTGGAAATAAACTTAACTCTTGACAACAACAACAACAAAAAAAAAACATATTTATTCAAGGTAGATTTAATTGACATTTTATACATATTTATATTTAAAATAAAATTATTTTGAAGAATTAAATATTTGTATTAAATAAGTTCATTTGTGATGGAGTAAAATAACATTTTCAATATTCTATCAAAAAATATTTTTAAGCGGCCACCGATAACATAGAAAAAAGAAGAAAAAAAAAATGCTTATTTAAAAGGATATATAATTTTGTAAAAACAATGCGATTATTTCAGATTTAAAATCGTCCAGTAATGTTCTGAAAAATCTTTCGTAAGTAATATTTAAGAAAAAATTTATAACAATTCTAAAACTTTTCATTATAATAATTCCTGTCAATTTAAAAATGAATGTCCAATTTTTAACTATGCGTTGTTATAACTTGAACAATAAACTAATTTTATAAACTGAATTATTTAATTATACCATGTTTAATTCAATCAATATCTTTTAAAAATTACTTGGTCTAGAATGCGGTTAAATACTTTATAAATTATAATGGTATATTTCAAAGCATTGTCAGTTTTCTAAACATCAAAACGCCATCGTTAATTTAATTATACAATATCTTTTATATTTAAAAGTTTTTTAATTAAAAAAAGGCCATTGGTCAAAAATTAATAATTAAAAATAGATTAAAAGATAACTTATCAGAACTAATGTCAAATGAAAAATTTAGATCTAATTAAAAAATGTATTGACATTACTGATTGTTAAATATTGATCGAAAAGTTTCAAAATTTTCATAAAGTGGTAGGATAATTCGTTTAAGAAATGGGTTAGTTGTCATATTTCACGTGATGAAAAACTAGGTTATAGGAAATGCATAAACAATACAATACTAACAAAATAAATGATTAGTCGATTATTCTTTAAAAAGTGTTATTAAAGTACTATAATTGTAAGTAATTATAAATAAGAAATAAAATGGAACTGCAGATGATATTTGTTTTTTAAAGATAAATATAATTTTCTAGTTTATTGGAATTAACTTCATTCATTTATTATTATTTAATTTTCATTTTTATATCATAGACATCGAAGATTTTCTTCCCACTTTTCTTTAAGTTGAAAAAAATGTTACAATTATTCCTTTAAATCTTTGTTCTTAAAAATTTTTCTAGAACATAGTTTTTTATCTCGCATTTAAATAAAATAAGATTTACTAAGTTCAATTAATATTTGTATTTCTTCGAAATGATGCTTTCATAAAAATATTTCATTAATTATAATAATTTATTTTCCGAATAAAAATATGATTGATTTTATAGGAATGAAAAAAACATTCACTTTTTAAATTTCGATCCCCCCCCCCGATGTCCTGGATGAGGACTACAGTTTTGAAGTATTTATTTAAAATACCTCCCCTTTAGAATAGTGCTCTCATTAGTGATGCATTTGTGCCATTTGGTTTGAAAACACCTTCAGGCGTCTTATTGGTTGAGTAGCTGTGAACGGGTGGAGTTTTCCCTTTTCTGTTCCTCCCTGTCAGACCTCATGTCGCTGTATGGCATCAGATGAACTGTGGTTTCAGATGAGCTAAGACCTTCACGCTCTCAGCAAAAAACCAACTCAGATATTTCTAAACGCCGCGTCTATTTTCATTGATGTATCTGTAGGTCTTGAACTTATCTAAGTGAAAAGCTCAAATTATTTTGATTATCTGAGCGGTTTCCTAGAAACAACCTGTAATCTTATGCTAAATTAATGGTTGTTTTAGCAGGCCAACAAGAACCTATTCTTAAACCGGTTTTTAAAGCGTTCTATGGTTTTATTCTTTCAAACCATTCAAAATCTCTCCTATATCATGTCTGAATTTAGTATACAAAGGAACGATACTGTTTTTCAGTGTTTTAATTCTGACATAAATTTGTTCTCAACCAGTTTCTTTTTCTTGAGGATATTATTTATCATACAGACGAAATAATATCGATACGAGGTAAAGTTTTATAGTTTCCTATTGTTTATGTTCAAAATTAAGAGGAAACGGATAGATTGAAAGCGGATTGTTTTCGTTAGCTGTTTAATCTTTCTGTGAATATTCGTTTCATTTTCTAACCGTAGTAGTAGTTGAAAATCGTCGTAGAAAATATTGATGAATGGTGCATTGGACGGTAGGTAATAACATTCTGTAGCTTTTTCCTTCCTTATTTTCCTCTGATGCACTCAGTCCTATTTTATTTTAATCTTGGATCTCTATATTCTATTTAATTGCACCATTTTTGAAAAGAGACATTTCTGTTAATCTAAGTAAGGTATTTATTGTTCGAAGATAATTGTATGTGTAAAATAAAGCAAAATAGGTCGATTACATGAAAAGTGGTAGAGTTCTTTTTCTTCAAATTCCTTTGTATCATTTTATTACTGTACATTTTCAAATATATTCCACAACAATTTTGAACACACACATTCTGATTATATGTTGTAATTGAATTTGCTTGTATCAAAATGAAATATGTTATTAAAAATATATTATTTTCTTTTTTAACTACGTTGAGTTTCTGCTGTGATGTGATTTGAAATAAAAATATTATATGATAAATATAAACAGATTATGATATTTTGAGAAGAAGTATATTTTTAAATTCTCAGACAAATTATAAAAACAAATATTATATTAAGAAAATATTTCGGTACTGTTTTATTTTTACTAAGAGTGAAATATTTTATGGGGAAAATGTAGAGAACTGTAGTAATAAATTTATGAAAGCCTACTCAAGAAAGAAATTATTTAAAAACAAATTAAAAATTTTAAAAAATAAAAAGAAAACAGTATAGCGCTTTATTACTTAAGTTGTAACATTTTTAACTAAATTTTTAATGTCTACAGATTTTTATGCACATGTTTATCCCCTCTTTGGGACAATTTTCTTTTCGAGCACGCGCCGAAAGAAATGCAACACATATTACATAATAATTTCTTTTTAAAAAGTTGATTTTAATGCACTTACCATATATTTTTTCATGCTTTTTTTATATGAACTTTAAGTATAATGCAAAGCGTATTAATTTTTAATGAGATATATATGAAACTACACAAGTCACTTTTTGTAATAAATATAATTAAAATTCGCAGTCGTTTACGAATTTATTGTCTAGAAAATATAACAATATTACCGAAAATAATTAGAAAAAATGGGTCAGAAATAACATATTCTTTAATAAAATAATTGTCAGTAATTAACTCAACTTCTGACTACATAAACATTCTATATAGCTCTTAGCTTTTAAAATAGCATGTCGGTGTTTTAATCCTAGATTTTCAAGCTAGCTAGATGAGCTAGCTTAGACTGTTAAGATTCATGACAATAATCTTGAAAGTGTGTTAATAAAAGTTTATCTGAAGTGATAAATATAATTACTATTGTTAATGTTGAAATATGAATTAAATATGAATTTTCTTGGCTGCGAAAATTTTTTAATTGATATAACTCCTTTAATTTTCAAGAAAATAATTCTCATATTTTGACCGTTTCTCTTTTCCCTAATTTAATTTGCTCACAGTCTGATTAAATATAATTGATAATGAAGTTTATTAAATAATTAAATGAATGCTATCAAACTTAGCAATCAGAATTTTAAAAATATAATGCCTGCATCCAAGTACAAATATAAAAAATGCGCTGATATTTACATTCGTCATGTAAAATTCAAGTTAAAATTCAATTTTAAAGTTACATTTTTAGAACGCAAAAATATATTCTAATTTTCACCAAACTGTATTTTTTCCTCGAATTTATCTTTTGTTATATTTAGTTTTTTCATTTGTAATTAAATAATATCTGTTTTTACCCTCACAATATTTCATGTTTTTATATATGAAAAATTTTTGTTATAAATTTCAGTTTTTGGAAAAAAATATTTAAGAATTTATATATATATATATATATATATATATAAAGTAGAGAAACGGATTTAGAAATAAAATCTAAGCATAAGTCAAGTTCTAAATTCATATAAGTAATACTTAAAATGTCATTTCTTGGCTGGTTCGTTAATGTACAAAAAGTAATTAGTGTGCTGATATTCCGAACGTGATTGTAATATTAATGATGATGATAATGTTTTTTAGCATTCCTTTGACTGTAGTAAAGTAATTTATTTTATATATAAATTTTAATATAGAGCAACTAAATATAAATTTTAATAAATTAACACGTTTTTTTAAAGCTTTTTTTTATTTCGTTGTTCGAGAACCGTTGATGATACAATAATGAACAAAATTATTAATTTATTGTATAGCTGATATAATGGTCTTTTTACCACTCAGTGATGCTAGATTTTTGAGTATGACAAAGGGATGTTGTTTCTGTTTTTATGGGACAAACAGAAGTGCTTTTAGCATAGTAAAATCGGTGACATAACAGAATTTAAACTGAAACATATCTTTTATCATTTATTTTATCAGTGAGGAGGGATGAACCCAGGACACGTGCTGAGATAACAAAATACACGTCTTGTGATACTGAGAGATGCCATCTGGAGGAAAGATAAAACGACTCGCAATTAGATGAAGAATAAATAAATATGCATTAAAAAACCTTTTAAATAAAAATGAATGTTTTTATTGTAATTTACCGAGTTTTTTCTCCTAATAATAAAACTTAAACCGTAAGATGAGTTATTAAATCTTTTTTTCCCTCAGGAAAGTAAAAAAAACTCAATTACGAACATGTTTTTTGACGATGCTGTATTATCTGTGTCCTAAGAAATTTCCTCTTTCAAAAACTTATAATACAATTTTATTGTTAATATCGATATAGAATAAATTTGTTTTATATTATTATTGAAAAGTTGGTAGAAACTTGTTTATATATGATATGGATTTTCATTTTCACTTACTAATTAAAAGCAACAGCCAATAATTCATTGTACATTATCTTAATTCTATGTATATAATGTATAGATATCTCTTTTATGTTATAATGAAAATTATTGAGTGCTTTCTTAAAAATCTGAATGAAAATGTTTTGATCATAGCTGGATTTATGCCGACATATTTGAAAATTCAGTTAGAAAAAGTATTTACTAAGTGGAGACAGGTGCTGCCATCTATCGTCTAAAGAGTGAAAAATTTCCTTTGAAGCAGTTTAATTCTTTTCATATCGCTGGACATAGAAATCATGCGTTTGCTTGAAAATCAAACTAACTTTTCAAAAAGATTTATTTTTAAAATGCCATTAGTTTTTCTAAAGTTTATGTGGATTCTTTTCATATTTCTGATATTGCTGTGAGAATCTAAAATTTGTTCTTATATTCTCGAAATTTCTCGATTATTGATATGAGGGGAGAAAAAGCTTACTTGTTTTTCTTATTTTTTTCAGTAACAAAAATTCAGCTCAATAATAATAAAATGAAAACAAATAACAGAAAAAAAATTTAACAAACTATGAAACAAATGTTTTTTCTAGAAATAAAGCTTTCATTGGTAAATAAAAGCTTTACTGGAAAAATATGATTTACTTAAAGACTAAGTGCTTTTTATATCTATTTTGAAGCTTATTTTTTAAAGACAGAGTTCATAAATTAACTTATTAAATCAATAATAGAAATTGAATGGAGTAATATATTATCTATAATTTTTAATTAATAGAGAAATCAATTATTTCTACGTTAATTAAAGTGATAGCAGATATAAAAAAAATTCTTTTCTTTTTATTTCAAAATTATCATTTGAAAATATTTTTGTCTGTTTCTAAATAATATCATTAAGAAATTTTTCCTTTAATAGGAATTTTTAATTTTAATGATGTTTATGTGCATTGAATGATTTTATAATTTAAAAAAAATAAATTTTTGTTTAACATATATATCTGGATAAAATTGATTTGAATTTATGTTCAAGACATTGTTTTCAAAAGAAAAATAATTTTTTTTTGAGTTCTATATATTTGATAGTTTTTGAAAGTTGAGCCTAATCAAATTAAACATCTGAATTATTTTTCCCTCTTCCGTCTCTTTATTTTTATACTTTATTCGTTCATTTATATACTTTTAAGCCTTTCATTTCATATATGCTTTTTCTTTTCGAGTTTTTCACTTTTATTCGCGCAAATATAATTTTACCGTTTTGTAAAGTCGCATAAATGGAATAGTAAACTGTGTAGAGTGTTATACTTACCGATTTTAATTGCTGTTTTTAAGGTAAACTAAAATCAATAGTGATTCAGTCTGAATAATATGCAAACGTGAGAATTATTATTAAACTGAGTGTGTCCTATCGACTGTTTTTTTCCATATGGCTTCATACTTTTTCTTTAAAATTCGTTTTACTTTCTGAGGAAATCCAGCTCTTTAAATTTCCTTCGAAACTCGTAATTTTAATCATAGCAAAAATAAAACGTTCACTCTATTTCACTCTAAAACTGTTGGAAGTATAAAATGAATGCTAAAATACAGTTGAGACGTAAGAAAAATTTATCACCTACAGTCGAATTAAAGAATTTGATTCTCAAAAACAAGGGAAAATTACAAGCTGCATGGTTTATGTTTTGTAATAAGGATAGATGACTTATTTTAATTCAGATCTGGTCACTAATGTAATGTTTAAATTATTAAATTGTAATATATTTTTTTGCAATATTAATTCTAAATACTCATTGTGTACCTTGAAACTTTGATAAATGAATCCAGTGTACAATTGCTTTTGCTCAACCAACACATGTTAGTTTATTTTTAGTGATAATTATATTTGTACTTGCTTTTAGCTATACTCTATTGCTTTGTTTGTACTTGCTTAACTTCTTTTGCATTTTATCTTTTCGTTATGAATCTTAAATTTGAAACAAAATAAAAAAAATCTTCGTTTATCAATCAAATTAAATCGATTTCGGTATTCACATTTTTTTGTTTTTTAAATGGGACATTTTTGCTTAAAGGTTACAAATACTTTAATGTATAAAGTACAGTTATATGTTATAGCAATATATTCGTTACTTTAATGCTTTCATACCATTTTTATATGACTAGTTAAAAAAAGTTCCAGAAAATAAAGTAAAAGTTTGACTGTATTTGGTGCTATTCATCAATTAAGCATTGATATGAGAAGATACTTGCATACTATATATTTTTGCATAATCTTCATTTTTTAATTTCGCACAGTTGATTAACCGTCCTTTTTATTAACTCCATTCTCTAACAATCATTATCCTCAAAATTTCTAGCACTTCTATCAAAATTTGTAACACTATCTATTTTGAAGACGAAACAAATCAACTTAATCAGACAGAAGCAATCAATCCTCGACGGAAAATTCAGTCCATCATTACGCTGGAGCGATGTAGTCCTTATCTTCACCCTGGGATAACTACATCTTTGTCTCTTTTAATCAAAGACCTTCACATCTGCGTATGCGATGATTCGGAGGCCGATTCAGGTGTCGATTTTGTCATCTTGCATTATTTCAAAATTTTAAGTCAATACACATAGCCCTCATGTGGTTGCAAAACATAATGTTAGTCTAAGAAATCAGCAAATCGATTGATCAATTTCCTGGAATAGAAAAACAGAGAAACATCTGAACTGATATTTAATCGGTTAAATCAGTTTTATCTGAAAAAGTTTGCTCAAGTATAATGTGTTCGCTATTAGATAGTGCTTCTTTAATTAATAAGATCATATGAGCATCATTGATTTGCAGGTGAGTAGTTTCCATGTTTATTTTTACTTTTACATTTCAAATCTTTTGATGTTCATATAAAAAAGAACTCTGTGGCATACCTTTTATTCAAAAATTCTGATTTTATGATTTATTTCAAAGAGTCACTTAAAAATTATTCATTATATTTGAAATTTGAATCTCAATCTATGAGATCTTTGCAAGATTTGCAGACCTAGTTATTGATATTAAGAGCAAGATGATGTCATTTGAAAATATTGGCAGTGTGTCATTTCGAAATTGATTTTGATCTTGTTGTTTATTGATTTTGACCTTCGGAATTGGCTGACTATTTTGTGATAAATGGAAAGGAAAATTTAATTGGATAATGACCTGCCTGTTTTATTTTCATCACAATTACTTTATCGGGTATATTAGAAATAAAAAAATATCTCATTGTAAAATCCAGTCTGAATATGTATTACGAATGAAAATGCAAACTTCTTTGTGTGTTTATGCTGTCTTTTTCAAGTTTAATGCATCACTGCCTAGAATTTAGTTAGAAAAAGGAAATAAAACTACTTTTTATTCATATCCATTTTAGCATCATCATCATTATGACATCTAAAAAAATAATGCGCTATTTCTCTTTGAATCAACAAAAATAAAAATAAATAAAATGCACTTGGAAGTAAAAGTAAATAAAAAAAAAAACCAAAAGAAAATTGTCTCTATTAGATTCTGTTAAGTACAGCAAAGTGTTTTGATCTACTGCAGCAGAACCAAAGAAAATTACATGGTTCAGGGATTGCGTGTCATTTTCCACGCCTTATTGCAAGTGTTCAGTCTATTCTCCTCAAACTCTCCTATTAAGAACCATGCTTTGTTTTTCAAACTCTCTGCTGTAATTTAGTTTGAATAACAAGGAGTATTTCACAGAATGTCGAATGCAATTCTTGACTTTTCACAAATTTGTTTTGTAAGAGTAATGCGCTTGTTGGTATTCTTAATAAATTTGGCTATATTCAGCACTAGGAGAGTAAAGTTTTTACGGTATTAATCAAACTAAGATATGGCAGGAATGAAAAATAAGCAAACACCATAATATGATGAGACTTAATTACAAATATTGGTTTTAAGATGCTGTCTTTTTTAGTAACCGGAATAATTCAATACTTTTTTGCACTTTAATTGTGCACCTATAAAACAATAAAATTAAATGTCTAAATTTTATTATGTTTCATACGGAGAGTTTCATTTCAAACGTTCGTCAGTTATGGCTTATATAATGAAGTAATCTACTTATCCAGACGTTAAGGGAAATTGTTCTTGAAGAAATCGACCAACCCCCGTCAAGATTGGGGTCAAAATGGCAAACATGAAGATGGGTGTGCTATGTTCCGCCGTTATTAATCATGAAAAAAAAAATCTTCTAAATTCTATAGAGGCTTAAAAAATGTGGCTAACACCTTCCAACTAAAAAAAGTTGATGATCTGAAGAAAGTACGTTCATTACTCATAACTTAAGTGACTAATTTAACAATAGCTTATGAAATAATAATATACAGAAAATTATAAAGCAGCTATGAAAACATTAATAGACCCTTCTCCCCCCACCAAAAAAAAATTCTATCACTCTTTTCCTGCAAACTAGAGCTGTAGAGATTTCTTAGTTGTTATGATATTGATCTTTGTTTATTTAAGTGTTCATTGTTGTTAAACATAAAAATTAAATGTAGTAAATTAAAATATAATCAAAAATTTATAAAGTTTCAGTAAAGTAAATTTGCATACTTTTATGTAATATCCTATTGGACAAATTTCAACAACATTATTCATATCCTAATTTTTAATTACTAGTTATATTTCTAAGACTATATCTAATGCAGTAAACAAAAATTGCACAGTGAATCGTGTTACAGATCTTTATTTTCTGTTTGTGCTGACAATAGATGATGAAATGTATTTCTTACAAAACGTGCATGGTCACATTTGCAATTTATTTTTCAATTTCACTCGTCCATGAATTTCATAAAATATATAAGCCTTTGATGATAAGTTTCTTTTTTCCCAGTTATTGACAGATACATACACATATTTTATATTATCACTCAAATTATCTGGTTATTTATCAGAGGAGGGAGTATTATCTTGTTGCTCCTTAAAAGTATGAAGCGACTTTGATTTTAGATTGTGATCAAGGAATTTTCATTAGTAATAACCTCCTTTTGCCTCTATAATGGATTTTACTGCATGCTTTCAATTACGTGTGACTGATTACTGGTGACTAAAAAGTGGGATGCGTTGGTACCGCTCTCTGAAGAAGCCGAGTTTCATATTTTTCCTATCGAAAAGATTCATCAATTTTCGGTTATTCTTGTGATCACTTTGTCAAGTCTGGTATTTGCTAATTACCAAAGGAATTCCAAGTAAAATTGGACAACTCTTTGCATAGCTATTATAATTAAAAAGTGATCTTTGTATTTGTTGGGTTTTCTTTACTGACTGGTCAAAACTAATGATTCGAAGGTTAAAAGAACGAGTCGTGCCTACAAAAGGCATTTTATAACTAAACACCTGATTGCATTTTTTCGAGACCTGTCACAGAGCTTCGATAAAAGCAAGACTAATAGAAAAATGTCGTGTGACTGGCGTCATATTTTTTCAACAAATATTAATGATCAGCTAAATTGAATCGGAACTGTTGCGCAATTTCTCCTATCTCTTTTTAGAATGTTCCAGTTAAATTAAATCCGTCACGCTTAGTTATTTTTTTACTTGTCTTATGGATCCCCTTATTTTTTATATTTTCTGTATTTTTAGAATGTTATGAATTGCGTTTTCGGTGTGAATTTTGAAATTTATTTCTTTTGAAGTCGACGTCTGCTTTAATTTTTCACTTAATGCAAAAATACATAGAACAAATGTGTGCGAATTTCATATAATGAAAAAAATACGTAGAATAAATGTGTAAGAATTTTGTGTAATGCAAAAATACATGGAATAAATGCATAAGAATTTTATTTAGTGCAAAAATACATGGGATAAGTGTATAAGCATTTTATTTAGTGCAAAAATACATGGGATAAGTGTATAAGCATTTTATTTAGTGCAAAAATACATGGGATAAGTGCATAACAATTTTATTTTGTGCAAAAATACATGGGATAAATGTATAAGAATTTTATTTAGTGCAAAAAATACATGAATTAGAATAAATATATGGCATATTCTTGAAGTGCAAAAATACATAGAACAAATGCGTGAGAACTTCATGTAGTGAAAAAATAGCTAGAACAAATCCGTGACAATTTTATGTAATACAAAAATATATGTGTAAAATATTTTCTGAAGTGCAAAAATATATAGCATAAATCTGAAACATATTCATATTGTGCAAAAATACATAGAACAGATATCTCAGAATTTCATGTAACTGTAAAAGGAAATATTTCATTTCAATTTCTATAGAAGCTTTTGCTATCTATAACCTTTTCTATTAAACCGAAAAAAAACATTGTATTAATCAAATTATGTATTATTAGTCAGCTTCATTATGAAGAGAAACAATGTCTACTTTATATATTGCATTCATTTATGGTTGCATGCTTGCTATTTTTGAAATATGAGATGAGTTTCTACTAATTTATATTCACATAACGTATATGTGTAGCAATGTCCTTTTTTCGTTGTTAATCGGACTATTACTTCATAACACACCTAAAATGTGATGGATAACTCGCCCTTGAATACTAAGCATCAATCATCAGAATAACAGTATAGATTTATCTACTGATTTCTAAAGTACCCACTTTATTATTGTAATCTTCAAGATAATTTCCGCACCATCTAATGAAATGTTTTTACTGTTTCGCATGCTAATAATGCATTTCCCGGTCTGCTTTAACTGCTTAGTAAATATTTAAAGTAATAACAAATGACACGACTGAAAAATATTAATGTGATTTCTTTATGTCATCGCACTTTGTTTGTTATTGAAATAATAAGTGGGTCATCAATAAGAGGAATTGAAGGCATCTATTCTCCTTACTGTCTGGTAATGATATATCAAGGTACATCATTAAAGTAAGTTTTGTTATTTTTATTTAGACACTTAAACCATAGGGCATAATAAAACGTTTTAAGCAATGCAAATAATCCATTATATTTCATAGAGTATTTATTTTTATTGTAACTTCACAACTTGCATGCGATTAGAGGTGGAGATACTGAATAACTTTATCCTTGACCTTTGCATTTTAAGATATGGAGAATTGAGCTTCTGTTTACAGAGGCTTGGCAAATAGAAAAACCTCCCTTTATTTTAATAAAATTATTCTATAAAATTATTCAAGAAATATTGCTTTGTGATGCTTATTGCTTTTAAAAGAAGGCTATTAATGATTGCGTTTGGTTGCGCATTGAAAGCAGTATTTTGTAAAGAATTCTATAAGCATAGGTATATTTAAATACTTGAGTTTTTGAAAGCAATATCTTATTTAAGCAACAAAACTATTGGTAATTTTAATCTTAATGGATAAATAAGGAATTAATTTCTTATTTATCCATAACGAAGTAATAAAATTATTAAGAAAATATTTGTATAACAGTTGTATTATAATGCATCTTTTATAATGAATGAAAGACATGAAAATGTATGTCATAGAACTTTATAAAAATATGTCTCGAATGAAGATCATCAGAGATTTAAGCATCTTCAGTCCTGAAAGATAATATAAAAATTATTCACAAAATGTTTTTATATGCACAGTAAACAGAAATATTTAATGTTTTTGTATTTAAAATTTAATCTTATCTTCTTATCACTTCTGAATAAATAAATTTAGCCATATTTAAAATTATATTAATTAATTATAGTTATTACTTTTATTAATGAATTAATAAATTACAATAAAATTATCAATATTCATTTAATTGATAATTAATTTAGCAACATACAAAAATTGACACATCTTCAATTATTTTATGCTTTTAGCATTTCATTCGCGGCACGTAAAACAATTATCAACTAAATAATTATACTGCAAACGAGCATTTATTCTGACATCTAAAAAAATAAGTTTCAAGCTTTTATGTTTAGCAAACAGGTTTAGAAATGAATCCCCACCTCCAATAATTTAGCAGATTTGTTCCGAGCATCAACTAATACCAGCTGCTTCTCTTTGTAATTATCAGAGAATTTATAATTAGTGATAATTCAGTAACTGATAAATTTGCATCTTTATGCAGAATCTATTAGAGGAAGTGAAATGAAAATAATGTATAATATTGAAATACCGGTGACCATATTTATTTTTAAAGAAATGCAGTAGCATGGAAAAGTATTAATATTTATACATTTAGAAAATTTACAATTTTAAATGATCATATGGCAGTTCAGTAAAAGTTTTATTTTATTTTAAAATTCATCGGATATTTTCGAAATTTAATTCTTTAAAGTTAAGTCAAGTTTCCTTTCAGTATACAATATATCATATCTTTTGAAAATAAAATAATGGTTAGATAAGCTTCCTTTCTACATTTTTTATAATTGATGAAGTATCTTCAGCTATTCTGTTTCATTGTTTTTCCTTCCAAAACTTTTTATGAAGAATTAATTTTTGAATTTCACACACACGCACAAAAAAAAAAAAAAAAAAAAACTGTTAAAAACTTAATATATTTAAAAATCATTTTGAAAATGCCAAGCAAAATTTAAGAAGCTTTAATAAAAGAAATGTGATATAACTAAAAATAAAACGAAGATTTTGGCAGAATAACAGACATCAAACACGATGAATTTTTTCACACAAAAGATATTTTATTTGTATTTGTTTGAAGATTTAAGTACTGATGCTAATGTAACTTTCATTACGAATTTATCCTTGACATTTCTTCAATATTATTCTTGAGAATAAGTTTTGCCTTTATGAATAACATAAAATTCTTTAAAAATTTATTTATGTTTATTTTTAATCTGTGCAGACAATTGATCTGTAATACTAAATGCATGTCAGGTAGAAAACGTTTTTAGAAATTTGAGCGATTTATATTATATTTTTATTTTCTTAGAATAAATTTTTATGACAAAAATATTGATATAGATATTAAATGAAACAGCTTAAAAATAGCTTTTGAGATTTTTTGTGATAATGTATGTCTTTTCCTACGGTGCATACAAAATTAATTTAAAAAAACGAACAACAGAGTATAAGAAATTTGAGGAAATAAATTCGAAAGTTTTGAGTTAATAATAATTTATAAATCGAATATGAAATTAAGTATGGCCATTTGAGAATTGTTATTATTATGAGAATTAATAAATTATTAATAATTGATTTTTAATTTTTTAAATAAAAACGAATATGCGATTCCATTACCTTTTCATCTCCACAAAAGTAACATAATTATCACTATATATCTCCCGTTTCTAATTATTTTATAAAATATTAAGCATTAAACATCGACTTAATTTTTTAATTTTTGATTTAATATAATTGTAAAATATGAATATTTTGCTAAACCAATGCCTGTCGCTTTGAAAATGCTACTTAATAAAATTAAAAATGCTAGTATATTAATTGAAAAAGACTTGACTCAGAAATCTTTCATTTTCTTTTTTTTTCTTTTGTAAAAGATGAACTAGTTTACAAATAAAGACAAGCTGGGGAAAAAAGAATCTAATTTCTAACTCAGTTAAAAACTAATCGGAGAGATAGTGAAAAAAGGGAAAGCATGCTTTTAGATTAGATAAAGCTTCAAAAAACTTTATACAGCTTTTTATTTGTAATCGTGCATTTCAATTAGCAGAATAAAAAGAGCTGGAAGAGATCTCTAAAACCTGTTTCATAAAACGCGGTCTGAGAGCATTGGAAACAATAAAAAGTACAAGAGATAAGTGGTTGATGGATCGCTTGATGTTAAAAGCATTGCGATAATAGAATAATGCTAGTAATCAAGTAATTGATAATATGTTCCTTAAATACTGCTGAAACATATTATGTTAGAGCCGCGGGGTTTATTTTTAAGAAACATATGGAAAATTTATTGGAGAAACAAGAGTTCTATTTAAGATCATTAAATTACTTAATTTACAGATAAACCTTGGAGCGCGATTATTAGCATTTAAATGCAAAGCTAATTATAATTTTGAAAAAAATATGTATTTACTGCTTATGATTTTCTCTAATAGCATAGAATTAAGATAACATGATGATAATAATTGTATTACATCAATTGAGGATCCGTGATTCGAGCCTAACATCACGTATGAAGCGTGACCAATGTAAAATAGAACAGTAGCTCAAACGCTCAAGCATTGTTTCTCAGCTCTGATATTATTCTTATCATATACCTATGATTCAATGTGATATCTTTTCCTGACAATTCATAAGCGATAATCAACGCGGTAACAAATAAGAGACAATCAATCGAAAAATAAACAATTATAGAAAAATATGAGAAATTAATGAATCTTAAGAAATCATTATTAATTATTTAAAATCAATTAATGAAACGCTACTCTCTATAAATGTAGCTTCTTCACAAATTAAGTTTTCCTGAAAGTTCTAAGTTATCTATATTGATTAAATGAAATATTCAAATGATGTAATCAGTTTTATTCAAATAAAATTATATTCTCAAATATTTTTAATGTATTTAAATAATATGGTAGGATTTTAAAAGGTATAAAGAATCTTTTCATGTTTTATTTATGACAATATTTGTCAATAAAAGCTACAAATTGAATGAAAAACCATTTAAAATGATAGTATGCGTTAAATGAAAGTAACTACAAATTTTCAAATATGAATAAAGCACAGTTAATTTTTCAAAACTTGTTTGAAGTGCAAAGATAAAAGCTATATAGGAATAGTAAATTCAACAATATTTTCAAATTATTTTACAGGAAACGTGAAATTTCTTTACTTTAAATTCTTTGCAATTCATAACATTTTTTTTTTAATTTGAGAAAGGTTTTGATAAGTTATTTAAGTAGTCACAGCTATTAAGAAAAACAAAATTAGTGAGAACACATAATATAACAATACTTGAGAAATTTTTGAACAAAGTTAAAGGATATAAGCCTATTTTTTTAAATTACGAAAAGTTGAACAATCGAAAAATTATATAAGCCTGAATTTGTAAGTATTTTAAACCTACACAGCAGGATTTTTTTTAATATTTCTACAAAAGCTGTGTGCTGTGTAAATCTGTATGAATGAAAATAAAGAATATAAGCAAATGGTTATATTTTTACCCGATTTAATTTATTAAAATATTCATTTCTTACATAAATTTACTTCATTAAAATCTACTTTCCTGCCTCATGTAAACATTTAGAAAAGTAATAATTTTAGCAATAATTTAATTAAATTTAAGTTTTAAAAGCCCAAGGAGGTAATGATGAAATATGAATCAATGGTGTGTTTTTTGAAAACCGAAATTCTACTCCTGCATAATCACCTACTGATTTTCAGTGTAATTAATGATAGAAAAACATGTTCATTATATATCAACAGGTTTAATGCTCAGACGAAAAACTGAAGTGAAATAACAAAAACAAGACAGTTTAAGCCATACTCCGTGCTTGAATTTGGCAACAAAATTATAGTCAGATCATTAATCTTCCCCTTCATACACGTGTAGGGATCGGACGATTAAGAAGTGTTCATTGAATTAAGGGATTGAGCATCTTGATGCTGTGAAAGATTATTGTGTTTTATAGATTAAGGTTCATCAATCAAAAGTTATGTTAAATAATTTCCTCTCATTTTTTAATCATCAACCAAATATAACAGAAATCCATTAAGACAGCATTAAGCTTCAACAGTTTGTGGGGTTATTAAGGTAAGCCAATAATAAAACGAATCATTTTCAGTCTAAATATCAATATACCATATGACAGGAAGGCAACCATGTATCATTTTTATTTTGGTTACTTATTTCTGGTTGATGAATTCTATGACATTCATGATTTTAACATGTAATTAAAAGTTGTTCATATTATCTCTATTTAATAATTTACTGCTATCCCCCTATTTTGTTAAAATCGTAACATTTTAAACTTCAGGTTATTTCTATTAAAAGCATAAAAGGGAGCATTTGTTGATTTAGATGAAGCTGATTAAGAATTTCTGCTTTTCATATTAATAAATTTGTCATTTTATAAACTCATTAAAAATAATTCAATATCTTGATAAATGGTTAAGTTTATTGGGCTATTTGAACATTCAAAACTGTTTGAAATTTCTGTCTGCATTTTGAATTTTAAATGCAAATTTCTTTAATTCTATTTCCAAATGAATTTGAAGTTACAAAATAGCAAATAATGTCACATATGTAGTTTGAGTAATTCATTAATTCAATGCTATTTTATCTATTCTGAAAAGCACCTTTGTTTTTTTCCTACTAGGTAAAAAGTTAGATTTAATTGCAATCAAAGCGAATAAAATTATAATTTATATCATTATTAATAATTTGAAATTATATAATTATTATAAGAAAAATACCAAAAAATATGAAATATTTATGAAAATTTTTCGGAAGGCAAATTTTTTAGTCTTACAATTGAATATAATCATGTTCAAATAAAAAAAAGCAGAAATTGACTAATTGCATTAAAATTCACAATTTTTCCTTTTTTTTTTCTTTGCAATGAAGTTAATCTATTTTTCTTAAACAAGAGTGTCATTAATTTTATTTAATGCTCAAGTTTTTCACGAAAAAGAAATTTATTTTCTTATCTTTTAGCTTGAATCGTTATTCTAGAGAAATAAGATGTAGACATAAATTTTATGTTAAGTCTTCTTTTAGTCATATTTTCGATAACTTTTAACTTGATGAAAAAAACTTTGATATCAGTAATATTTGTTAAGATTGTAATAAAATCTATCTTAAAAAGATTCTATATTTCCAATAATTTAGAATCTTAAATTAGCGGTACATTTTCTTATAAGGAATATTAATTAGTTCTTCAAATAATTATCAAAATAAAAGATTAATGTACTAAAATTTTAAAACGACTAAAAAGTAAGAAATTATTTCGCTTATCCCCATACATATTGTCCTTAAAAGTTGTGATGAGTGCGTTTCAAAAATTTACAATCGCAAGTTATCAGGAGAATCCGTATATGGTTATAAATTTGTATGTGACTAGAAGAAATTATTTTTTACTTTTTAGACCATTTTAGAAACGTGATTTATATTTTTTATTTTAATAATTATTTTCTATCATTTAGTCCAGTGTGTGAAATTTTGTAATCAATTTTAAACTAACTTCTCTATGAGCTAATGATTTGTCATGGCGCCATCTGTTGGTGATGAAATGTTTAAATCGATTGCAAAATTTGTATTTAATAGACAGACAGACAGAGAAAAAGAGCAGTTAAATAAGAACGTGTTAAAATTAAGATGAATAGGCCAGTTATATTTGAAGATTACATCAAATTAAAAATTAACTTGATTTAAAAAGTTTTAACTTTTTGACATTCAGTTAAAATGCTTATATTATGATGCTCTTATAAGAAACTTGCAATCAAACTATATTTGCCTTTCAAATACTTTGAGAGAATAAATAAATAAGTAAACTATCATTGCCAAAATAACAAAAAGATATGCAGCAATGTAATAAATATATGCAATACAGAGCTTATTATTTAATAAAGATTATGAAAGAAAATAGCTTTCTTACTTTACAATTTCATCTTGCTGATTTTTTTTATGAGTTTCATAAATGCTATATTGGTATTAAACATTTTCTGTTTGAGGTTTTGTTATTTATTGAAAACAGAATTATCAAGGGAAAGTTATGAAATTTCCAAATCATTTGCTTTTTTAAACGCTTTTTCTTTTATGTATTATAGTGGTAATTGTAATCGTTAATAAGTAAGACAATTTAAATAAGAAATAAATAAAATATTTTTGCGTAATTGAAAGCTTTTTCTGAAATAGCATCATTTCTTTTCAAGAAAAGAAAATAATAATAGTATAATAATTTTAGTATGTTACGTCAAATCATAGCAATAAGTGTGTACATATGTTTTAACGTCGCAAGAGACTAAATTGGTCATGATGCTTCTGAAGGAGAAAAGAGAAAGTTAATGTAGGCTAGGACAGTAAATGGTAAGCTATGGATTATAGGCTAGATGCGGCTCTCTTAGAAGCTCTATCCGGTCCATATTTTTGAAAAAAGTAGCAGAAATAAAATTATAATATAGTGAAACAATTACTATCTCCATATTCGTACAATATTATGAGAAACTTTTAGAAATACATTCACTCATCACATTAATATTAACCTGTTAACTGTGGATGACGAAATATTTCAATGCAAGACGAATTGAATATAAGTTAATTAACCGGTTAATATGTTAAAGAATTTTTGAAACAATAATTTTGAGCCCTTATTGGGTTTGAGTTTTATAAATTATACTATCCTACATTTTCCCCCCTTACTTTTCTCAAATCAAACCAATTGATAAAAATCCTGTTTTTAGTAAATGTTTTTAATAAATTATCATTTACCTTAAGGAAAATGAGCTTTTTTTGTATAGGGGATAAATTTTGTAATATTGGGAAAAAATATTTCTGTTTTGGCTCTAAATAATATCTGGAACAATTAATAGTTAAGGATTTAAATAGAGTTTGACAAAGTAGTTATTAGTTTAAGCTGACACATTTAATTAAGCACGATTATCTTATGAGAATAGTGATATCGAAGCATTTGATTATAAAAGGAGAAAAATTGCTTTCCAAATAATATACTTATCATTTCTTTATTTAATGAGCAAATTCTTACTTGTGCACATCTTTTATAATAGGGTTTATTTATTTGTTTAATTTGACAGATTTATTAACGTGTATGGTGCTGGTAATGTAGAATTTTCATGTTTAACTTTTTAATTTAAACTTATTAGAATGGGCAATTTGAAAAATGCGAAATATTTAATGTCATTATCCTTTGCAACATTTTCAGGATTTTTTATAGCCTAATTCTAAAATTAAATAAATAAGATCCTGAAGTGTCCACTATCTTGGTTTAAAATTGTTCAAACTCCATAAAAACATACCATTTGTGTATAGCCCCTCAAAACATTTCTGAAAAAAGTTCAAGTCAAATGGGAATGCTCCATTTCTTAGTTTGGTAAAAAGAACTAAAAATTTTGTTAGAAAGCTATCTTGTCAATCAGGTTTATGGAAAATATGATCAATTCCCTAGAGTACATGATTGATGTTTTGTCCTACTCCCTCCACCTCAGTTTTCATTTTTTGTTCCTATTTCTTTCGCCACCTATTCGGTTATTCTTAACCAGACATTCTAACTTGCGTATACATTAGCACCACTTTTTATTCAGTTTCACTATTACTGGTTCAAGAAAAACAGCAATATAATATTCCACATTTTTTTTAAATTTTAAAATTCATAATTCGGATAGACTGATTTTATTATTTATACATTATGGGTATTTAAGGGCTTTATTTGGTTAACTTATTTATATATTGGCAAATCCTTTTAGTCAGTTTTGCTTTCAATGTTCCAAGTAAAACAGTAACAGTAACTCCAAGTAAACAATGTTCCAAGTAAATACAATACTCCATATTTTTTTCTCTTTTAAATTTTGAAATTCATAATTCGGATAGACTGGGCTTGATTTGTTATACATTTTGTGTATTTTTTATTTTCATTTTGTTAACTTATTTATACATTAGTACCATTTTTTTTTCACTTTCACTATTCTAAGAAAAACAAAAATATAATACTCATATTTTTATTCTTTCTTTTAAATTTTAAAATTCACAATTTGTTATTTATGCATTGTGATCATTTATGGGTTTTATTTAGTTACCTTGTTAATACATTTGCACCACTTTTTATTCAGTTTCATTTTTATTGTTTTCATTCTTTTTTTAATTTTAAAATTCATAATTCGGATAGACAGGGTTTAGTTCGTAAAAAAATGCAATTTTATTTTAAAACATGAAAAAGACTTCTATTTATAGGTCTATAATCTATATAAGACGATTTCTAACTATTAATTCTGATTGTTTGATGGTTTTTCTTTATTCATCTTATATATTGAAGGCTGTTTATTTATGCCTGTAAATTAATTTTTAGAAATTGTTTAAAAGCCAAACTAAACTATCTTAAAAGGATATTATTTTGACCAGTTAATATTTCATTGATGCATGATTTATTTAACTAATACAGTGATGACTGATATGACTAAATGCATCTATGATCTAAGCAGTAGGAATAGAACATTTTTATATTGATTCATTGGGAATAAAATAAGTTTTAGTTAATTTTCTTATATCCAACAATCTTGCTTTTTTATATAAATTATATATTTATGAACAAAAAGAATAATTTCTAATCTTTAATTTACTAAAAAAATAGCGAATAAAGATCGTATTATTCATTCAAAAAATATATCATTTTTTTTAAAGTTTCTAATCTTAAAAATGTAAATATAATCAATCATATTAAAATTATTTAATGTACTTTAAGTGATTACTAAGGCGCCTTATCTCGCTAAGGTCGGATTCAATTGTATCTGTGTGAGAAAAGAAAGGTAAGACTGGGAAAACAAATAAAACACAAGAAGTTCTACGGAGAAATAAATTGACCCAGCATCAGGAACAGTGACAAATGCAAAACGGTTAAACAAAAGGACGGATGAAGGAGGAGGAAAAGACACGCGCAACAGAAAAGCTCTCGATGGAGAAGTGACTTGTTTCCTACCCCCCTGTGGGTCTCTCCTGCAACAGGGGCCGGAACTTTCCCTGATTGGATGTCATTCGTCAGTCGGAATCGATTCTCACCGGCACATTTCCCTTCATTGATTTCTTTTGGGGCTGCTTTTTAGCCAAGGGCTGCAGCCTAGGGGAAATATTGCAGATCTTTTGTTGGAAAATTTCCTTACGACTCTGGAGACGATGGGGATGCGCTCGTTGTCTCATTACGAGAGAGACTTAGGTGAAAGAAATTCACTACGTAGATTTGTGTTAGCTCATAAAAAAATTTGAGAATTTGATTAATTTGAGAAAGTAATATAAGCTGGAAGATAAAAGTAGATGTTGATAAATGTCAGTCCCAATACGAACAAAAGGAGGAAACCAGGTCTAGTGGCAATCTATGGAAATCTACTTAATGGGACAGAGAATTTGGACATTTTGCAGCGACATTAGATCCAAAACTGATATTGTTTTGTTCAAAATAGTTCAAAAGAACTTTAGAGATGGTCATCATTTTATGGAATAAATTTTAAGGCTTTATTTTATAATAAAATTTCAATCTGCAGTTTCATAATTCTCGCTCATATTTTGAATATTTACCAGTATAGGAAGTATTAATTGAAATTTTTTAAAAATAAATTTCAAGTTTTGAAAATATTTTTATTATAAATTATTTTTATTATTTATATGCATATTATATTCGGAATCAGAAATAGAAATATTGTAAAAGACATTGATATTCCTAATCTATGGCATTTTAAAGGGAAAATTCTCAAAGAAACTTCTTCCAAGGTTTGAAAGGCACAAAAAACATTATTATAAGATATATCCACAAATATAAAGTGGTTGACTTAAGGAATAGACATAGCCACCTAATCCTAATCGATTTTTAAAAAATCTATATAAAATAATCAGGCCTTTACTGATAAATAATGCCGTATTCAGATTTTGGAGTCATTCCTTTATATTCTCCCTTTTAAACAAATTTGAAGCTGTAACTGGTGGCATTCAATTAGTACAATTTTAAAATGTAAAAACCTTTTTATTTAGTCTTTATTTATTTACCTATTGTGTCAAAGCTTAATGCTACTCAGTAAATATTGTCGAATCGAACAAATTTATGCATTTTTTTTTCTAAATTTATAGTTAGGCAGGGCAAAATAAATATTACGCTAAAACTAATTGTACAGCATCAAACATTTTCGAATAGCGTTATGCCCTGGAAATGACAATCCCTTCATGGATTATGAATTCAAGTGATTTGAGATTCAAAACATCGAATTTCGAAGAAAGGAATGTTATACAGCAAATATAATTGAATACCGTTTGTTAGAGACCTGCTCTGTTATCGAAAATAGAAACGTTCTACAAATAGTTAATAAAACTAATGAAATTAAATTCTTTTCTTTCAGCGCTGAGTCTTTTTAAATGTTAATCAGAATTTTAAGGAAAAACTGTAAAAGTTTTAGGTGCCATGGAGCGATTCTTATAATTTTGATTTTAAAAAAATCCATTAAGAAAGGAATATTGGAATTAATTTCGTATACAATGATGATCTTTCTCAAAGGCATTCCATAGATGAAATTAGACCAAGGCTTCTCAAGTCGAGAGTGGGGGAGCGTTGTAAAACATAACGGAATTGTGAAAAGTTTGAAGTCGCCGGATTACTAGAGATTATTCAGAATTTATTAATATATAAATTAAGAAAATTATTTTGAGGTGGAGCATTTCATTGGCAATGATTGAATGAATTTTTTGAAAATTTCATTCATTTTATTATTTTAAAAATTCATCTATTTATAATTTATCATCCAATTTTAGAGGTGTAACTAGTTTGAAGAGGCAAAAACACTGGGATATACACTTATTAGAAAGTTGATATTTATATATTAAGAGGATTTATATTTTTAATTTAAGATTTTTTACTTATTAATTATTTTTATATATATTAAGATTTATTTTTTAAGATGATTTTTTGCATTTTAAGTAATTTTATGCATTTCTAATATTTAAATAACAAAAGATTAAATAATCACGACTTTTACCTTACTGTTTGACAAAGTTAACTTTTCTTCTTTATTAAAAAGGACAGTAAAACAAAGGTTTACGAAAAGTTTCTTTTTATTTATTATTCTTTCACTCTTTCTTTGCTATTTGGCATTATTAGATTAACGTGCTTTTCTCTGCATTTCCACTTTTAAATTGAGTGTGAGAGTACTTGATGTGGCCTAGATGGCTACATGATCTGAATACCATTTAATTATTAATGTGTAATTCAAACTAATTACTTAAAATTAATCTGTGATAAATGAAAATTTTTAAATATGAAGTATTTGTTGGTTGTTTTGTTTTTAAATAATCAAAATTAGTAAATAATCTGACCCGGAAAAGTTTAAATATAAAATTTTTTTGGAAGAGTTTATAATAAACTTAATGCTGCTAAATGGTTTTATTAAATATTTCAATATTAGTGCTTAATGCGGCTGACATCATTTTACAATTATTTATTTATCTGTTAAGTTTGAAAATTGAATGAGCCTTACTCAGAAGATAATAATAGCAAATAAATTCCTCTTTTTAAATATATGATATATGGCATACAATTTAAAAGGAAATGTTATTATAGTAATTTAAAAGCGGTTCTGAGTGCCTAATTTGGTTATTACAATTTGGCAGTTGAATAATTTCCATATGATTACACCACGATTAAAGAATTGCACTCAGAAATTTATTATAAATGTTTTTTACTTGTTTAAAATTCAGGATTTATGAAATTTGCAAAAATACAACCAAAAAGTGGTTTCTACGCAACAAATTTTCTCTAATCTAGCAGCGCATATCTGCTTTCTTTTCAAGCATCGCCGAACACCATAAAAAGAAGTAGGTAATAATTTTACTCTTCCCAGATTAGAAGAAAATAATTTATCTTATTAAGCGTATAATTCGCATTTCAAAAATTATTTTTTTAGAATAATTTCTTCGCGTACATATTTTCTACTGTTGTTTCTATTTTCCTATATTTTCATGTACAAAAGATATCGGATAACTGCAAAATAATAATTCCATAATTATTCTTATCAGCGATAATTACTCTTATAATCAGTGATAATTATTCTTATAAAAAATAAACCCAAAAATGTTTTCAAATCAGTGTTGGCTTAATTTTACTAAGAATAAAAATGAAAAATAAATTTAAAAAAAACAGAGTGAAGAAGTATTGTCAATAGATATTTCATTTTATTTTCATTCAGAATGTTTTTTGTAATCGCAGATCCCAAGACTCTTTAAAAAAATCCTCCCTCTATTTCTAGACTGAATTCCTTCTTCGGAACTCTTCCTAATATCCGATCACGTCTCTCTTTTACCTTCTACGGACTAAAAGAAACATTTAATATATTGGTCACGGCGGGGTCTATGAAGTGCGGAAAAGATTTACACATTATTCACGCTCTTTACTGCAGGTCGGGGGCAACTCCTGAAAGCTTAATTTATAGCTCCTTCAGTGTCTCTGGAGATAGCTTGAATCAGAAAGGAGTGATCGGGGAATTTTTAGAAAGGTGGAGCGGATCGTGGGCTATTGAAAAATTGATTGGCCGATGGCGGGAGGGGGCGGAAACGATTTAAAACGGTCTTCTTTTGATTGTTTGAAAAAGCAATTAGGGCTGAAAAAGGAATACCAAGCACAATATATTCAATCAGATTTCTTTCTAATAAGTTATTTTTTTATGGAGTAGGAATCGAGTGGGCACTTAATATATTTTAATTTACCTAATAAAAGATTATATCTTTGTTTTTTGCTTATTTATATCACATATGGGCTATAAATATCCACAAGTGTTACATCAGGCTTTTTGTATGTTAGAAAACAAAAGTCTCCCTCACAAAGTTCGTCCAACAAGAATATAAAGTGTAAAATCAAAATTTTGATTAGTTTCTATGAAGTCTTCAAGTTAAAGAGCATTTATAAGGCTGCGAAAGGAATGGTTAGGTTAGTGCTTTGCTAAGTACATCAATTCTTTGCGAAACTTATTAAACACTGTTACGGAAATAACAATAATACTGAAATAATAATAATGCAATTACTAAAAATTATGATACACTCATTTAGATATAAAAATATGTAATTAACATTAATTATGTAATAGCTTCCTTAACATAGTTTGTTATAATAACATAAACATGTTCTTTTCACGTATGCATTTGAAAACTATAAATTTTAAAAATCTCACATTTCGATTGATGATCTGCCATTAACTCTTGCTTTTCAAAGAATTTTCTTCATCAGACAATTATTGTGGTAAATTAAACCATCCTTCAGCAATAAATGGGCTTATTTTCTTTCTTTCATGGTTGCAGTGATAACTACAAGAAAAAGAAATTATCATTAAAAAAATGCATACATAATAGCGCCACTATTGCCTGTAAGAAAGAAAGAGCAGAAAGTAAAGCAAATAAAAACACCACTCTCAAACATCACTAGATAACGAAATAATAGAAATTGCTGGGCTTAATAGAAAGGAGAATTCTCAGTGAAAGCAAGCTAAGCCTTTAACAAACTTGGATTTCATTAGCGGAATTCAATCCTGCATTCCAAACATTCCAAATAAAAGCTTTGAGTTCGAAAGATAATGAACATTGATTCACAGCATTCCTTTCGTAGTTGAATAGAAGCCCTAAGTATACAGCTCGAAGTAGGTACGCCTGAAATACTCGGTTTCCTGATGCGTTACATTTACTCAAAGCACTGTATTGGTCTGCTTTCTTTTCTGTTTTTTTTTCCCCTTTTTTTTGCTCTCTTTCTACTCTCCATCGTATTTTATTTCTTTAGAGTGACTATTTTTCTTCCCTTAATTCTCCGCTTTCGAAAACAAATGTCTTTGACAAATCCTGTAGTTGAAATAAATATTCTGTCGTATTTTTTCTTTCAAATGTTCGAAAATTATTTCGACATTAAGTGCAGTTTTTCTCAGAGTGATTTCATGATATAATTTCACATGTCTAAATTAACTCAAATTTTTAAAAATCATTTGAATACTGACATATTTAAGAAAAATAGTAAATCGAAATTGTGTTGAGTCTTTTATATCCAATTTTAAATAAAAATAAAATTATAAGCATTACAATTAGACATTACATGGTTTATGGCCTCTTTCTAATGAGTCAGTTGCAATGCTCATTAAGGAAGGAGACCCAAAAATAATACGTTAATTTCGCTTTCATACATAAACTAAACGTGTATAGAAATATATGAGTTTGTGCCAATCACATCATAAAAGCTGACTAAATTAATCTAGCGCCTGATTAACATTTGTATTCATTAATGTTGCAGTCTTTGAAAGAGAAAAAAAATTTCATCTTAAAATTGTAATTATTCTAATAAGATATTTTCACAAGCGAAAAAATTCTATTATAGAATTAATGTACTGGTTAACAAACATGGTTATTTAATTCTTACATTAAAATTGTCTTGCTACCGAATTCAAGATTCATTTTTCATTCAACTGGATTTGTTTGTACTAGATTTCGTTCCGAAATCTGATATTATTTCTGAATTAAATTAAATGAAAAACCTTGGATAACTAGAATAACTTTTAATATTTAATTAAGAACTTAAAGGTGAATTTCTAATAATCTAACATTTAATTGCATGTTATAGTAAGTAATACTATGATGCCACATCCCTTTTACTCTACCAAGAAATTCTATAGATGTCAAAACTATTTTGGTGTAACATTTTTTTATTAGACCATGTATGTGCTTCATTGTTTTTTCCTCCGCTGAAAAATGCCTCAAATATCAACAATTTTAGGGAGAGGGGAAAATATTTGAAGTAATTTTCTTTTTTAGATATAAGTAATGTCGATTTATCAGTGCTTTATTTCTACTAAATAACTCTCTACCTAATTCCAATCACCTGTGTTAATGACAAAATCATTTGAAAAAGGTTACAACGGATCTTTTTTTCCCTTTCAAATTCTATAATACAATAAGCATGATTAATAAACTTATGTCAAGCAACTCAAAATGTAGCAGCAATGAAGTCGATAAATTGCCTTTTTTTCCTGGGTTTAAGATAGAAAATACAATAAATTCAAACTTAATAAACTCAAACTAAATCATAAATTAATAAATTTAATTTTTGTAAATGTTTCGCTTTTTTCCCCAATTTAGAAAAACAAATATATATATAAGCTTAATTTTGAAGTCGCGTTTTATAATTTCTTCACATTAAAATATATTCTGTGCAGGAGAAAGTTGGACAACAATAAAAATTTGATCAACTCATCAAGTGAAAGCTTAATTTTTCTCTCAATTAGAAAAACTTTAAAAAAAATTATATCAACTTTGAAGTTTCGTTTTATAACTTCCTCACATTAAAATACATTCGGTGAGGGAGAAAATCGGACAACAATAAAAATCAGATCAACTCATCAAGTGGAAGCTTAATTTTTTTTTTCTATCCCGTTATAGAGGTGAACTTCCATTCAGTAAAGCAGTGATCTATGTCAAGTTACCTGTTTTGGATAGAGCATTAACGAACGTTCAGAGAAGGGGAATCAATCTTAATATTGCGTCATTACATTATCCGAAGTGCCAAAGAATCAAAAAAGTTATAAATGAGAAAGATTTATCAAGTGCCATCAAATGATAAGTTCAAAAGCAAGAGACGTGTAATTTGGTTTGGAATGTCGGCTTACGGGTGTTCCGTGAAGCCAACTGTCATCGAAATCTTCTGTGGTTTGAGATGCTTTCTCTGACATTCAAACAACAGGCTCTGAACTGAACATACGAATAGGAACAATCTCATACTAAGATGGCGGGGCGAAACCGTCACGAATGATTCATGATCCTATAGGTCCTTTACTTAGAAGGGAAGCTTTTTCAACCTACTTTCTTTATTTCTAGATCAAATTTTCCGAGCTTTCCTTTATATTTTCTCGTATACAAAATGTAAAGGAAGAATTGCTATAGTGAAAAAATTCGAACTCGAGATTTTGACGAATCTTTATATTTCAGACTTCCTAGAATCCGAAAAAAGTATTTTTGGCATTGTATCTGTCTGAACATGATTACTCAAAAAAAATTTCGAGCTAGGAGACTGAGATTCAGTATATGGAATTACGACCAAATGTGTAGATTTCTATAAAATTTTAAACGAATCAACTTACAGGAAGTCTGGCTGTTCGTATACAAGAGAACTAGATAAGAAAGAAACGCAAAGAGCTTGGCAGATAAAATTTGATACACAAATTTAGCAGTTAAACTATAGATTCTTACCGAATTTTGATTCAAGGCCGTCTTCGATCTGCATTTTCACATGCATGTAAAAACATCATAAATCAGTGAAATTCTTATCTAGTGACTAAATTATAGTTTTATGTCACAGTTTAGTGTCACTAGACGGTAAAGGCTTCCAAAATGCATATTCTCACAATAAATTCACAAAAAAATATTAGATACCCTGACAAAGTTCTAGATTTCTTAATTATCGTTTACCAATGCTATGCAAATTATTCGCGGCCTTAACCAGGGTCCAAATTTTATACGGAGGAAAGGGGATGAGGTCATTATTAGAGAGTATATGAGAAAGTTTCGGGGAGACCATTCCACCATTTGTTTTGGAGTAAAATCGATGTAAGTGGTGTTGTTTTCGGATTTTTTAAAACGTTATTTTCATTAATTGTCTCTTTTAAAAGCAGTGAATTTTCGGTTTTTACGATTTTTTTTCCTTTGGACGTACATGAATGTAATAATTTTAATTTAGCCTGCAATAAAAAGTTACTGCTATCAGTTCAGAAAGTCTGAAATATCAACAGCGGAATTGAAAAAATATATTGTTATATGAGAAGTAAATACTTTGCTAAAAAAGTTTAAAAGCGAATTTTTGCTAAGAAATTCGATATGCGCCTTTTTATTTTAGGAATATATTAATCAATCGCATATATCTAAATGTTGTTGCAAGTATTTAACAAATCTATTGAAGATTATTAAGCTAAAGACATAGCCGTTATATTATTCTAGAAAACAACACTAAAGATTTAGTTTTTAAAAGCATTTCGTTTCGTGTTTTAGTTGACAGAGATGAAAAAAGAAAAAAATATGATTAAAAAAAGCAAATAAATGCAATAAATGTATAGGAAATCTATCTACTTCTTAGATTTAGTTCCAAAATAGACGTTAGATCCTCAGATTCGGCGCGAAATTTTCTTTGTGGAAAAGTTAATTTAATTTTTATATAATCCCTTTAATTCCACCCATGTCAATGTCGGTAGGCTCAAGGGTTGATGGAAAGAAAATAGGCTAGCCTAGGGCGGGGTGGGGAAAATTAGAAAAAAAGGAAAGAGAAGGAGGGAAAAGGAGAGAGGAATAAAAGGAAGAAAAAAATTAGATGGAAGCTGTTAGAAGTGATGGGTGAAAGAATACGAAGATAGATTGTAGAATGAGGCTATAGACGAATAACACTCTCATATTTTATTTTCAGTCTTCAGAAAATAGCCATTTATGCATACAAGAATATATACCAGCATGTCTGGGCAGACATTTATGTTAATTTATGCACATAAATAGAGAAACAAAAATACGGAATGATCTCATTATGAGCCTGCAAAACTATTACCGCTATTAAGATGACAAATTCATTTTTTATGTAAACTTATTTAATTTTACTTTTCTCAAATGGTTTTATAATCCCGGCTGATTTTCATGCGATGATCCAGAATGAAATTTGAATTTAAAATTAGCATAGACAATTATCTCTTTTATCCGATACCTATCCCTTTTTAGTGACTGAAATAGGTTTTTGATAAAAACATTTTGTATTCTTTCTGTCAAATTTAGACTTCCAGAAGGGACAGATAATACAAAGTAATATTTGAAGAATATTTCAGACCTATTTTCCAGATTTTATCAAATTCGGTGGTGGATTTAAAGCAACGATTTGTAATGTTTGGAAGAATTTAACTTTATTATTTTCATATTACCCATTTTAACACTTATCTATAGATGGTTAATCTAAAACAAATTAGAACGAAAAATGTTGAGTTGCCAGAAAGTAAATACTCTAATTTATGATGTCAAAGATGGATTTGCATGTCATTGCATTTTAATTGTGGAGGACACAGAGAAGACAACTTTCAAGTTTTTGTGCTCTACATCTACCCTGTAGATCCGAATTTGTGGCACAGTGCATAACAAATTCGGTTCTAGAGAGGTTCGTGTGGGGCACGCGATACCAGAGGATAAGAAGAAGATTAGAGCATGTTTATGCATTACAAAGATTAAAGATACCTTTACAAACTTTTGGAAATCGTCTAACTTCAAGCTGTAATGAAAGAATGAAGTGGAAAGAAGAAGATCGTGTCCTCGAACTGGAGTCGTAAATCAGGCGAATCTACCATTAAATGCTGGCATCAAGCAGATCCACTTAAAATTTTGTAGCTGAAAAGGAATACAGATAATGTGGCATGAATTTGTGTTTCATTGTCCTTATTTTACTTTTTACCCAAATAAACAATTCAAATAACAAAAGGGAGCATAAAATAAATTTAAAAAATTAGTAATTCGATCAATGTTAAACTGCACTTTTTACTACCATTTATTGCCAACAAGAGCTAGGTAATTGAATTTAACTTATAATTTCTTATATTTTGAGCATTTTTGTAAATGTTGATAACCAACAAGCTAATTTTGCATGCTATTATTTAAAGCTATATCTTCATAATCATTAATAGTAGAATCATAGAGCAGAACTCGTACAAATTTAGATAAATAATTTAAAATTAATGAGTTCTTAGATGGAAACATGCAAAAGTTATTAAAAAATTAAATCTATAAAGCCATATATCTTATTTGCTACCCTTTTTCCATTCGTTTTCTATCTAAATCTTCCGCTGTTAAATAAAAACCAATAGTGTGACAATAATTATTTGTATATGTTGATTTGAAGGCATATTAGCATAAAGGTATAACTGCATGCTTTTAAAAATTGTGATATTTTTTTAATGATATATTTTGTGCAAATTCGTATTCATTCTAATGGGAGTATTTTATTTCGATTCAACGCTTGATTCATCATGTCATCATTATTTCACCATATTACTTGTTGGTATTTTTTTTCCATATAATGTACAATCTATATGATTTAAGAAACTTTAAAAGAAAATTCATCATTAAGAAAGCGAAAACATCACATATCTACACTTCCCTAGAATTGTTTGCTTTGGCCTGTAACTCCTTCTACTTCCATATTGCGTCCATCTTTCTTTATTCTATCATTCGATTTTTTTTCTTTCCTTATTTGCTGCATTCCCCTACAACTCTTTATTAAATAGAATTGTACTGCTTATACTTGACTGCAAAGCATAGCATTTGGCAAATAAAACAGGACATAAATACAAGGGGCTGATTCATAAGTCCGGTTTTTGACTGAAAATTTTCTGTTTGTATGTCTTGAAGTGGACATAACAATTTTTAAAACTATTTGTAAGAATAAATATTTTTGACACTAAAAAGGATTAATCACACACACACACATACACAAATTATAACTCTTAATTATTTCAGTCAATTCTGTAAAATAATGCTTTGTGAAATGTGATAAAAGAATAAAAACGCTCCATTTGGAAGCATTTATTAAAAGAATTTCTCACCAGAAAAAAAAATAATCCCAGATGTGCTTAACAGAAAGAAAAACTACTGGAAAAAAGAAAGAATAAAAACGGATGGTCGGGAAAAATATGTGGGAGATTTTGTTTTTTAGTGAAAAATAATAAAAAGCAGAGAGGAAAGAAAGCGAAAACAAAACTGTTCTGAAAAAGAGATACGTGTTCGGGTTTTGTAAATGGTTCTGGGTCGCAGATTGTATGAAGCGAGGGTGTTGGCGTGATAGACTTTTCAGAGATACGATGTCAAAGGTTCCCGGCCGCAGCATTTGTAATGCTGCCATCATACACTGGTAACTTTGCCTGCCGCTAGATGGCGATTGCTGTCAGGCCAATATCCCTCTGAAAACAAAAGAAATATTTTAGTTGCCCCAAAAAATAGTGAGAATAAGATATTTCTTGGAACGAATTTATATTTTTATGTCAGTCTGGTCTCCGATTAGGTAACGGTGCAGGGGTACTTTTCCACATTGCAATTTTGGTTTCAGATCAGTAATTGCTTTTTACTTTCCCAGTTTTTAATATAGATAACATAAGGTGTTTTAAAAATCTGAAAGATTTCGTTTTTTAATAAGTGTAATTGCTATTTTTTTCCCTATGAAGTAGCTTTAATGACAACACAGGCTTTCAACAGTGACGCATATGCAAGCAATAATAATGCTCAACTTATCAGGTCATGTTTCCCCAGCATGTTGAAATATTCTATAAAAATCAGTCAAAGTCAGGTATAATCATGTAAAATACTTTTGAAAATGTGAAGTAAAAAACTTACTGCACCATATTGTTTCACATATTTTCCAATTTTCTTTGAAATATTCAGAATTGCAGTGCAAAATCAAAGCTTGGCTTTTAACGCTTAAATGTTGATGAAATCAAAATATCGTATGAAACTATTTTTTAAATTAATGCATTCAAATGGGCATATCAACAAGGTCTTTTGAGGTAGATATATTATTTCTTATTCTTATTCACCCCCCCTTCTTATGTGTGATATATAAGGTTTTATTTTTAATCTTAGCTAATTCTGAACCGTTCGAAATTAGGCATATAGTTCCAGATGAAAAGAAAAGCTTCAATTCCTGTAAAAAATTACATTTTATTTTGCTTTAGCCAATAAATAAAATGTTGAAGAAAGCATTAAAAATTATTTTCTGAATTGTTATACGGATTGTTTGTCATATTCAGTGAAATATTTTTAGTATTTTAACAGAAAAAAATAAAGCAAATTCCAATTTTCTGCTACCAACTGACCGAGTTATGAAGGTTTAAATATCATTATTTTAGACGACTTCGGACCATTCGTTAGATGTCTCCAGAGAAGATCAACTAATCAAATGGCACAGTTCTTGATTGAGACTGCATTTGATTGGCAAAAAAATAAAAAATAAAGAAATTCAATGCTTAGAACTAGGCCAGTTTCAAGCGCAGAAGATATGAACTATTTTTGTACTAAAATGTCTGTGCGCCAAAAATACTTTAGTAAATCTGTCTAATAAGACCAGAGGACTGCATAAAAATGCAGAATTTCCAATTTTTTTAAGTAGCCAATTTATTTACTCAAATAATACAAAGTAAAATTTCTTATGACTTTCGAAATTTCTTTTTTCATCTACACTTACAAGCCTATTTCTAACTGTTTAAAAATTAGTTATTGGGCCATGATCAAAGAGGGAACCTCTCATGTATGTATGTGGACATAATCTTTGTGAGCTAAGTTTTATTTTTTCTAATCGTTATATATATATTCGAAATTAAGTCGTGAAAATTACCTTTCATAAATATATTTGTCGAGAAAATTATGTCTCTCATTGAAATAAATTTGAACTTTTGAATTGTATTAAAAAACTCTCTTTAATATCGATGAAATCAAAAATGCGAATTTTATAAAAGACTTATACAAATACACTTATGCAATCAAAACTTACAGAAAATCAGAAATATATTAAAGGATTTAAGATCTCCAAATCATTTCGAATTCACATCAAACTTTTTACAAAATAAATTTGACGCCATTTCTTGTGTTTGCAAATTATACAGTATAATCTGTTTTACAAAGATAAGGCAACAGCAAATGAAAGTTCTGGAGAGCATTTAACACAGCGGTTTAGTCGCCCTTTATTGTTTGCATTTTTATTTAATAAACAGAAGTTTACTAATAAAGATAAAACTAAAATGATCTTTCCTCTGCTATTGCTTTCTTTCTTCTTTTTTCTTGTGATCTATCTGAAAAGCAACAGGTTAGTTCCAAATTTTCTAACAATTTGTATTATGCTAAGTTCTGTTTCTTTTCCCCATCATGGTGATTGCGGAAAGATCTCAATACTTTTCCTCTGAAGTACGTATCTATATTTTTCTTTAATATCTAGTGCTAAATTCTCACAAAGAAACTTCGAATATTTCATTCCAAACTATTGATTGGAGTGAAATCTCCTATGTTTGCATTATTAATTATTTGCCCTCGCATTCGGACTTGTGCTGTTAAAAGTTTGGAGGAAGTATTTAAAGTTTCAAAATAAAATGCATAATCTTACATTTGTGTTATATCATCAGAGCCTATGCATAGCTCCTGAAATCGACACAGACTTGTGGAAAAGCCTCCCACAATGATGGATGTCCTTTACTTCAAGTTACCGATTTCCGCGAAGGGTTACTATCGACAAAATAGATACCCGTCGCCAAATTTTGCAAAATAATGCTTGAAAAAAGTCGCCAAACGGCTAAACTACGATATGTAAACACGAGTTTTAAGAGTAGCGAGCCTATTCATGTACTTTGTCTGAAGATCTTGTATTACCTTAAAACACTATTGAATCAATTAATATATTTATTATTTAAATTAACAACATATAAAATCAATAAGGAAATGGAGATTACATGGAAGGATTTTTCTATACATTCCTGAAACAAAGTAACATAGCTTAACTTACAAATTAAATTATACAAATTTTTTAAAGCTTCACACGATAGTTATGACAGTTAAACTTATGTTTTTAGTTAATTAACAATGTTATTTTTATATTAATTTTATAAGCGATACAAAAACTGAAAACACCATCCTTTTATTTACAGAAATCATGGTGCATTGGGTTATTTTTGGCATGTTTTTACCCAAATTATGATTTCTCAAGGTCAAGCAGAGAGCGCTTAAAAATTAGAAGTTTATACAGGTGGGTCTCGAATGTTTTTATTCGATTCTAATGAAATGTATTTTGTTGTTTTTTTTATTTTTTGTTATCCAGCATACAATTTAAAGAAGCAATTTAACTTTTTAATTTCGAAAAAACAATCGTTATTTTTGGAAAAAAAAATTATTTCCGAAAAAAATAATTATTCATGATTTCTAACCGCAAAATGAATAGATGAAAACAAACGGGGGAAATTAAAATTCAAAGGATGAGGTACAAAATCTATGCGAAGTAGTAGATTTGAAATTTAATTCAGAGGTGAAATCTTAAATAAAAAAAAATCCTTTTAAAATTTTATCTTTCTTTATATGATTTCAAATTATGTTTATTTTCTTTTTATTTATTATAAAATTATTTTCGTGTCTTAGAACTTTATAACAACGATAAAACTTTCAAAATTAAAAGAAATCACATACTGAAATGCATTCTTCTACTCACAGAATATACATTAAATCGATAGAATCTTTTTGGCTAAGAGTAACTTCTTTTAGTAGTTCATATCCTTCTGTAGATTTCGCCGTTATATTGATGATTTCAAAATCTCCCACGTTTCATTTGCTCTAAATGAATACATGGGGAAAAAGGGTACTATTCGATTTTCTTCGAAGCACAATGTAAAATCGGACATTTCCGAAATGAAGTTGTCCTCTATCCAGACTTCCGCTTTCTGATCGGAAAGGAAAAAAATCTTTCTCCGGAGCGATAAACAAGAAATTGTAGAGGACAGAACGATGAATATTTTTTTCTCATTCTTTCCTTTGATCTCTACCCCTCTTCCATAATGATAAATGGTGTTTTCGGCATCCGCAGCTTATACAGTAGTGCTTATGATTTATGGCTATCTTTAACAGAAAAGTTCTGGGTCCAAGGATGTGTGCATTGGATCTCTACATGCATCGGCATCTTGGGAAGAGAAAGTTTTGCTTCAAACAAAACTCTTCTTTTTTTAGTGATTATTATATGCTCTTTTCTTCAGTCTTCTTTGTTATTCAAAAAGAAGGATGACCATTTTTCTTTTTCCATATTGGAACATTATTTTCGATCGCAAACCGAGTTCTTTCAAAAGGGGGTTTAGAGTTTGGTTGGGTACACTTTCAGTGTCGATCCGAGGCTTTTATAAATCTTCAAAATTTAATAAACGCATTTTCAATGGAAAATTTTAAATGTAACTAAAAAATCTGGCAAGCATTTTCTTGCTTTATTGAGAATAGAAGTTTTCAGCAATAAATAAATAAACCCAAAGGAAGATATAAATTCCTTATATAAATATACAAACAGTACATTTCTTCAAGCGTAATTTGTATTCTTTCCATACGTAGCACACATCTTATTATTTTTCAGAATCTGAGTTTCACCAATATTTACTTCGATTTATTGCACACAGGATGTTTGATTAACTAACTGTGTCTCTTTTTGATGATTTCTATGAAAAAATAATTGACTATCTACTTGAATTTGCATTTTGATAAATGGCTGAAAGCAAATGTTATTTCAAAAATTCTGCTGATGTATAAGATTGCCCAAAATAAAAATTTCAGATATAGTACATAACGGAATGGTGTGAAATACGAAATTAGCATGAAATTTCTGGAATAATAAGCTTTAATAGAGCTTATGGTTCTTACGAATTGTACATTGATGCTTAATATCAATCAAAACGTTTAATTTCCTGTATAAAACGGCATGTCTTTTATCAAAATGTAATTTTAAGTATGCGTTTCGATTCAAATAAGGAAAATCCAAGATTTATTTCAGATTTGTTTTATTCGCGCTTAAATTGACCACACATGAAACGAATCTCAAATAATATTTAAGAATCAATTAGTTCATTTTATGGCATGGGATTGAAATCTAATAATTACATTTATCAGAAGATTTCAAATTTATGAAACTTCTTATGCTAGCTCATATATCTTCTGTGAGGTCGGTCTGTTATTCTACTTTAATCCCCATGTACAGAAAGAAGATGCATATTAAGCTTCTGAATTAGAATTGATATACCTTAATTTCAAAGTGTATCCCATTCTTCCTTCTCATTATTATTCGAAGGATCTATCTCTTTGCGCGTTTATTCCAATCATTGCTCGTGTGTTTTACAACATTCTAATTAAAGAATAACTACGGAGGGTCTCGTTACAAATATCGGTGTCGATTCAGTAATACGTCGCGTATATATATCGAAAGAAACTTGTCAGTACTTAAAATAATTGCTCATCAGATCCTGATCAGAATTTCAAAATAATCTTTAAGAAGTGGCAGGTACCGTGATAGGAATATAAAATGCTACATAAATAGGTACCTCCGGCTGCATTTATCTAAACATTGTTGCACAGAATAGCAGAAATTACAATTATCAAACACGTCCCCCATCCTTACTCATAAATGTGCAAATAAAAACTGGCGTATGTGCACTCATTCGTCACTCCCTCTCACCCTGCTTCTCATTGTGATTAAGCAGACATCTGATTTTCAAGATGATATGAAATAAAACTTTACCTAGATCTGATTCTTTTTATAACTTTTATTATTAACTTATCTTGTATGCTCGCTATTTTCTCGAAGAGGACATGAGAATTATCAATGATAAAATTAAAAATCGCATAAATGAATTTATCTATTAGTCCACTACGAGTTACCAATAAAGAAGCTGGTATATCTTCCATCATCTGTATTTGTAATTTAATATTGGAAACTAATTCAAATGCTGTATATTCTTATTATTTTAATGCACATTTATTTAACCATATGTGATATAAATAGTATAAACAGAAAAAATATGATGGAAAAAAAATGCAAATTTTTTTTTTATTTAGAAAGTCACGTCGACCAATTCTTTTTTTTAAAATTCTGTCTCTTTTGTTAAATTTTTTATATATATAAAATTCCTTTGAAAATTTAATTTTAAAAACAAAAAAAATTTCAAAAACAATTTTAAGTTAAGTAGAATCTTATTATTTTAATGAAATTGTCTTTCTCTTTGCTACATAAATAGTACAAATAAAAAAAATCGACGAAAAAAATGCAGATTTTTTTATTAAAAAAAGTATAACCATTTTTTTAAAAAAAATTCTCTCTTTTGCTAAAATAAAAATTTTAATTTTCTTTAAATATATTAAACAAAGGATTTTCCCCTGAATTATAAGAAAAAGTAAATCGTAAATATTAAAATTGTAGCTTAAAATGGGAAAGTGAAGAAAAAGATATAATCTTCTAAATCAGAAAAAAAAATTGTTCAAGATAATTTTGAATTCTATGATAAAAACTGCTATAAATTATGGTGAATTAAAAATCTATGTCGCTGATGTACATTTTAAAAGATGAAATATGTAATTAGATTTTCATAATTCTATAGAAACAAGAAAAATTGCTAAATGAAATTGAAGTTTTAAAAAATACATTTCTTTATGCAAAATTCTGTACCGCGTCGACCAATTTAAAAGTTTTTGCTTCATATTGAACTCTGTTTATTCCTTTTCAATTATGACCAGATGAAGATTAATAAATCGCCCCCCTAAAATATTTATTTCAAAATTTCAGACAGCTAAGTGGAACACGGTCTACACGGCATAATTTTAATTTGATGTCCTAGCAACTTGAAGAGAAAAATAAGAAAGAAATTCCATCTTTTTCTCACGACAGTTCAACTACAACCACTCATTTGCTCGGTGAGAAGCCTGATGGTTGATTTTTTTCTGTCGGCACGTGCTCTGAATATCCAATGATATTTTCCGAAAAACAAACAGCTTTTCATTCTAACTTTCCAAACTACGGAGGTTGCGAGGTTAATTGTAAACCAAATTTAATGACTAAATAGAAATGAATAAAAAATTGTTGGGACCATTTTTGTTAGGATACTTAATCGCAATTGTAAAAAGAAAACTGATTGATAATTTATTTCTCCTATTCTTAAGAATATTTGTTTGATTGTTTTCCTA
Organism: Argiope aurantia; assembly: GCA_026543865.1. Lineage (NCBI taxonomy): Eukaryota > Metazoa > Arthropoda > Arachnida > Araneae > Araneidae > Argiope > Argiope aurantia. The sequence continues at coordinate 497,207 of JAPMOR010008014.1, read as the reverse complement.
AAGCACTTAAATAAACCTCTGATAAATCTGATTTAAGCAGAATTTCTCCCTTTTTTTATGTACATAATAAATATTTTATCATGATTACAGATTAGCCTAATTTCTCATTATCGATCGGGTTTTTATTTTAATTTAAAGCAGTATTCTATAATTATTTGCGAAATTACTGAGATTATTTTAATCTCCTTTATCATTATTAGATAGAAACTTCAACTAAAATTGATTGTACTACATAATATTAAGTTATCATAAGTGATCTTAAGTTATCAATAACAGTTCCTGAAGATATCTTTTGCGAATTCACAAAGATAAGAGGGAGAGAGATGAATTTTCTTTTAAATTACGCTAGCCTTGAGTTATCTAAAAAATGAAACGTTTTCTAAAAATTCGCTTTTTAAAAAACTCCTTCCAGTCTCTTTAAAATTAGTTTATTTCTAATATAAACGAATGTCGCGTTACATTGGCAGATGCTAAAACAAATCCATATTTCATCCAATAATACATAACATAAATTGTCTTAGCATGAAAAAGTCTATTAATAGACAAAAAATATTGCATTTATAACAATAATATCTTTAAATCAAAGTAAGTGATTTTTTTAAAAAAATCAGTGTCAATATTTAAGAAAGTAAATATTATTTTTCTAAGGAAACAGTTAAGTTTATTTATTATACAGGTGAATGTCACGTTATATAGGCAGATGCTAAAACAAATTCATATTTCATAAATTAATGCATAACATAAATGATTTTAGGCATAAAAAATGTTTATAAATAGGCAAAAAAAAAAAAAAAAATTGCATTCATAACAATAATATCTTTATTGAGAAAAAAAAATTTACTACATATTAAAACGCATACTTTCACTGTTCAAGAAATTTATCTCAAATTTGCTATTATTTTCACTAACCAGCATATAAAATTGTTCTTTTAGATCTCTTTCTTTACTAGTGCCGTACATTTGGCAGGTTTTGTAATGTGTGGCAATTTGTTCGACGGAAAGCGATTTTAATACTTCATCTATTGGCAAACAAAAAAAAAAACAGCAATGAATTAAGCATATGTGTGGTAAAGTTTCTTCATATTTTATGAAGGATGGTTTGTAGGAGGATGTGTAAGTGAATTTGTTTTCTCTTTAAACTGCAGCTTTTAGCTTCACCGCTTCAAAAAGGAAACCCACATCTGCTACACTGTCCTGTGTGTCTCTGTTTTCTTCTTGCATAAAAGCAACTCTTTCAAAGAGTGAAAGTCTCATTAGCCTATGCAACACATGTTTCCTTACTCAGGCTCTCAAATTTTAAGCATTACCGCTTCGGCAGGGAGGGAAAAAAATGACACATTAAAACTTCTGTAAAACGGTAAACTTTTAAAGTGTAGGAAATTTTTCGGATCACTCTGCAACTGCAAATGCTACGGCAATTTCAATCGATCATTTCTTGCAAGAAAACTTAATATTTCTCAACTGATGGAAAATTGGCACGAATAGAAATTTAGGTTACCGGAAATTGATAGTGTTTATCACAAAAATCTACTTAAATGCTTGGCGACTTCTCGCTCTAAGTTGATGGATGCATAAATAGGTAAGGAAATAATGTTCAAATTCAAGTCAATGTGAAAGAATTTTTGGAGCAATGTGTTTAGAATCTAAATTAAATTCGTTGTAGAATTTTACCTTTTAACTTCTGTTAATGTTGAAATGGTAACTTAATTATTTCATACAATTTGGCAGTCTGGATTATTGAAAAATAATTTAATTGAATTTTAGAATTAAATCATTGAATAAAACTATTCTTTTTCATTGTTTCATTGCAAGAGGAATTGATTTATAGCATTTAAATGGCGATTAAAAGTAGTCCGAATAACCCAAAAGGGTTAAAAGAGGTTGGAAATCATTTGTTTATTTTTAATATTTGGTGATTGTTTGATTTGAATTCCTAAAACATCAATTATTTAAAATAAACATTATTAAAAATTAATTATATTTAGAATAAAACATCAGTAATTTAAAAAACTTAATTAATCTACTTTCAATTACTATCAAAAATATTTTTGTGTTGAGCATCAGTTATTTATCTTCAATTATCTTTCTTATTGAAATGTAACTTTCTGTTTTTCAGAATTATTCAATAATTAAAACTCAATATTGATCGAAATTACCAGTTATTTCTTAAAACTATGGGGCGTTTAAAATTAATTGAATCCTATAGAAATGTTAATGTGGTCACCCTAGCAGTCGTAAACTTTTTTAAAAATTTTAAAAATGCTGCAGCTTTTGAAACAAAAATGGTGGTGATTGTACCAATAAAGCGTTTGGGGCCCTGCAAGGGGAAGAAAGAAAACCGTGCAACTTGGCGGGTATGTTGCAGCGATGTAGATGCGAATTCTTATCTGGTGATTGTCAAGCCGCGCGTGCTGGACGAAATAATCTTCACGCTATCCATTATCTCACGCTGAGCTGCGGCGATTCATAGAACAAAGGAGTCACTCTCCGTGACAGAGATTTAACGGATTGTGCAAAGCGTGATGGTTGGGCTTGGTTTGTCGTGTTTGGGCCACGCGGAGAAGCGTCTAAGCAGAGATTCGCTTGTCACTTTATGTGCACTAGAATGGTGCTTTTCAGTATATAAAACCCGTTGGATTATCACATGGATGGTGTTGTATATCAAAGCGCAGAATCATATTAAAGATGTACAGCACTGTACAACTTTAGACAATCAAATGTTTTTGTACCATTCTATTTTTTTTAATTTATTTTTTATTCAAGAGAAAAATTAAATAGATCATAAAAAATGTGTTAACTGAATAATACTTAACAGTATCATAACTGTTGAATATATTTACATTTACAAGTTAGTTTTGTTTCTTAGTAAATGATACACTATTTCTAATTGAAAAGAAATGCCTACTATAGAATATGATTGAAAATGCTCATATCGCATACATATTATATTGCAGAATTATATATTTATTCATAATATTGTTTAAAATAGTATGCAGATTGATCGCGCTAATTGTAATAATACAATCAATGGCGCTAATTATAATAATTTTGTCATTTAAATATTGTAAGGCAAAATCGTAAAGACTTTTCTCGTTTTTAACAAAATGATTCCATTTAAAATATTTTATGGAATTCAAAAAATATCCACTCATGCTTTAGATTTCTATAAGATTGTAGAATTCTGTAGATTTAGATTTCTGTAAGATTGTAGAACAATGTTAGTTGTAAAATTACTATGAAAATATTTGAGAAGTTAACTGTATGTTTCTTTCTTTCTCTTGAGGAAATGCTTTTTAAATTCTGTATGATTATCATTAACAGAATGAAAAATAGATTATTAGTTATCCATTTGATATGATTTACCAATTTTTTTATGAATTTAATCAGTTTAACTTGTTTAATAATTTGTAAAATCTTTGAAAGTTGAATTTTCCGAAAATTTTCAACATTTTTTTCTTTTTTAAGATGATAGGCATTAACTGAATAGTGATACATTTCCGGAATGCATCAATTTTCAAATTTTTGATGCGGATGAAAATGAATGCCGGAATTTTTTTAAAAAAATCATTTGTAATTATAAATAAAATTAGTATTATTTTATTCAAAGGAAACAGAAATTGTCATTTGAAAAGTAAATACATTTGGATTAATATAACAGAACAATATATATTGTTCTCATGTTAATTTTCAACTGTAAAGAAATGATTTATTTTTTTATTTTCTTTTTTTACGTTTTTATTAGTTTTATTTATTAGACAGAAAAATTATGTGTCTTCTGAGTTTATTGTACTACCTTCCAATCGAAAATGAATAATGGAATTCAAGCAAAATGTTTCAGTAGATATTTCAAATGTTTCAGTAGTGCAAAACTCTCTATTTAAGATGAGTGGTGCGTTAATTTTATGAATTTTAATTCTGGTGATAAAACACCTGATCGAAAAAAACATGAAACTTGTTATAACCAATTTTCCTTATCTTAATCAGTGATTAATGATTTCAGTTTTCTCATTCAGTTTCTTCATTGGTTGCTAGTAGTAGCTTTATTTTATATAACACTCTCTTGACTTCTATTAATTTATCTGAATTTAATTTTGAGGATTTTCTGAATGCCTTGTATAAATGTATTCAGAAAACATCAGCAGGAAAAAATAAACTAAAATGTTCAGTGAAACCCATATCTTAAAATTGCAGTTAAAGAACGAAAAGAAAAATAATTCTGTATTATATTATAAAACAGAAAATTGAGTGTCAAGAGAAAGTTTTAAGTTTAAAATTTTAATTTTTTATATGAAATTTTTATATTTACGAACATGGTTTAAAGAGAACCCACAAAATCAACTAAAAATAGCCTACAAATTAATAATTCGAAGAGTTAAAATTATAAATAAGTAAAAATGTCAAGATATAGAATATGTATATTTTAATTAAACCGAGATGATTGATAATCATATTTAATAATACTTTGAGTAAAAAAAGTTAATTGGTTTCATTTTATAAAAAAAAAATGAAAAAATAATTTCTATTATCGTTTATAATGCAAAGATTGATCGTTATTTATACTACAAGAGATTCTAAAACAGATACTTAATTAATTAACTTCTAAGCATGACTTAATAGATTACAACTCTTAACTTAATTATCGTTGAAGGATTTCCGAATGTTTTGCTTTTATTTTTCCAATTGAAAATTTCTTAGATAATTCTGATTGAGCAATACTGGTTTAAGATTAGTTTTTTAAACTTAAAAATGTTTGTATTTTCTTGCTAATCTAGAAGAAATAGATTGATTTATCCGCATATTAAATCATTCGGTTGTTTATATTTCTTATTAAAATAGTTAATTATTATAAATTCTTATTAAAATAGTTAATTATAATAAAATTTTAAAAATTAAATTCAAGAGGTCTAAATCTGCAGTTAAAAAAATTGCACATCATATTTTATTGAATATTAACAAAAAGAGATATCATTATTATAAATAGGAAAATATTAATTGTTTTGAATTGATTTCCTAATAAATACGTAGTAAAAATATTTAACTAATTCAAGGCATATTATAATAAAATCATATTCGGTAGAAATAAGTTTTTTTCCATCAATAATTTTAAAAAAAACTAATTTTTAAAATTTCTGTTGATTTATACATTTAACTCGCATTTAACATATGAAATTCCACATTCATTTATCATATTTCTTTTCATTAAATCGTTCTATTTGCTTTCGATTTTTCCATGTAAGGATCAGAATTTATACTACAAAAAAAAATGAAGCAAATATGTAATGAGTTATTTGATGTTTTTTAATAAACTCTTTTTAATTTAAATATCATATATTTAAAAATAACTTCAGAGAAAATAAAATTATAAGAAAATCAGATTTTGGAAAGCAACCTCGTACTTCAAACAATTAATTTTATAAAAATGAGAAATATGTGGGAGATTTAATTAAAGAAAGCTTTTTTATATTAATAAATAATGTTTTATTTTGAGATATAATATTTCTGATGCAAAAGCAAATTAAATTATATTTTTCTTGTTATTATATTTAATAGCGTAAAGAATTATTAACTAATTTTAAATATACTGTACTCTTCATGGATACCACAAAATGTTTACCTTTCCCTGGATTGTCTTCCTTTCTAAGAGATTATGAATTCACCAAAATAATTCTGAGTGGTGGCGCCATCTTTCGCATAGTCATGAAACTTTTCTCAATCATTGGGATTTCCTGAAAAGTTCAATAAATAAATGCTAAAAGTTAACATCATTCTCTGAAAAAAGCAAAACAAAAAGATAAAATTACAAAAATTACAACCTTATACCCAGTCCTGTGATTATTTAGTCCATTATTGAATGTGTAATTATTTTAAAATGTGATGATATATGAAAAATCTTGAGACTTGACGAAACAACAAATTAATAGAGCAAAATTACGATCGCTGTATTCAATTATCAACTTTTGTAATTAATTATAATTATTATTTGTGAACATATAATATGGCATTAAATTATTTTTATTTCTAATTATTTAAATATAATTTCGGAAAGCGAACGAATGGAAAGAGAATAAATTCGTGTTATGTAGTTAATAAGAAGTATTTTAATTGAAATGTCTTTATAAACATTTCATATATTCTTTAAGAAAAACATTTGAATTTTCTTCTATATTTTCTTCAATACAAGGATTTAAAAATTTTGAAAAATATATTTCTACACTTATACCATTTTAGACATGATTCTTCATATAGAACTGTTGTTTTATGAAACAATGAAAAATGTGAAAATGACTTTATACTTTATTTCAGTGGAACAAATTCAATATCTGATTCTTTTTTATTCTGATTCTTATTACGATTATTTAGTTTCTAGAAAGCATTTGCCTTTAATATAATAAAATGTATTCATTTCGGGGGGATATTGTGAGAGACTTCTAATTTCATTTTAATGGCATTTACCCTATTTAAAAGAAAATTTTGCAAAATATTTAGAATAGTGTTACATTTAAAAAATAATAAAAATAATGTTACACCTCATAATTGTTTTGAACATTACTATCTTTGTTTGATTTCATAATCTAAGGAGTCAATATCTCTAATGGAACTAAATATTGTAAGTTTGGAGTTATTTGGAAATTAATTGTAATGAAAAAGATTAGTACTGCTCAAAAGCTCTCGCCGAGAACAAATTTATAAAAATGTGATGAAGCGATTGATGCGACATATTTACAATTACCTATTAAAATATTAGTATGAATAATAATAATAATAATAATTTTCTTACAGTTTTAAAATTATTTTTTTTTTAAGTTTTTGTTCCTTTAATTTTTATTTTTAAAAAGAAAATATTTATCGAAACAAAAACCTTGAAATTCATGTTTGTACTTTTATTTAACCATTTGCTTAGAATGTTTTAAAAAATAGTCTTAAATAATTTTTATTTACTGTATTCGCACAAAAGTCATCATGGGGAATTTATACGCTATTCTATTCTTTAATGATAAAGAAAAAATGAGATAAGTGAATATATTTTTCTGCTTAGTAACATTAACTAAATTTTAGTAGTTGATAACTATTATTTTAAAGATTGTTATGAATCTTTCCTTATTTTGAGTCTTCAAAAAATTCCTAGGTTTTTTTTTTTTTTTTTCTGAAAACAATTCAATCTGCTCTTTATTCAAGCCCTATACGGTTTGTTATTTGTTATCTTTGAATATTTGTTATAAATAATTTAAATTTTTTTTACGTTGGTATTGTACTCCAATGTATTGCTTTAAATATTAACTGAATAGGGATCTTCGCCCACTGCTTGTGAACCGCCACCCCCCCCTTACCGGAGAATTGTATATCAATCCTCACAGGTTTGGGACGGAGACATTGCTCCCTACGCTCGCTAAAATGAAAACGCTGCGTCCTAGTACAGCTGTTGTAAAGTAAATAAATAAAATAAAAAATATGATTGAGGTTAGGTCATTTGCTTATAATGTCTTAGTTAACCTTAGAACTGAATTAAGTTTATTGACCATGAAAAAGGGTTTTTATTTTTATTTTTTGTAAGCATTTAGAAATCGAATTAAACTATAATGCAAATTATAAAAAGTGAAAAATGCAGGAGATTAAAAGTTGCAGGATTTTTATAATAAAATATAATATTTTTTAATTAAAATTATAAAAGTGAAAAGTACAGGAAATAAAAGTTTTAGGATTAACAGCTTTAAGATTTGCGATAGGGAACTTATTGCGCAACATCTTAGCACAATTACGCAAAAAGCCAATTTTATGAATTAAATATATTCATTATTACAAACAAATTTAAATATATTTCAAATTCAGGAACTGTTAACATTAATTTTATATCAATTATTAAAAATACTAAAAAATCTAATTTCTAGAATAAAAATTTTTTGTTTATATATATAATTGTTGTTAGAAAGAACATATGATTCAGAGATATTTAAAAATCAAAACGGAATTTACTTTTTTAATGTTTTGATATGATGTGTTTCATAAAAATTAGTCGACACTATGTTAACAAAATTGAAATAATCGTCGAAGACGGCGAGTATTAATAAGATTAATTTATTCATATCAACCAGCTTTGATAAATATATCTTATCACAAAAAGATAATGATAAGACATGTTCTATCATTATTCAGCAATAATGATAGAACATTCTCAGTAGTTAGCTATACTTCTAAGTAGCGAAATTACTTGATGATTCTTCTATAGTTCCGAAATTTCGTTCTGTAATCTAAAATGTATACATCTTTGTTTCATTTACTTCGATTGGGTCTTCTTATAGATGAATCTTCAACTCTTTCATTTGTCCTCGTTTTTATTTGCTTGTTGAATTCGTTTCTTTCTTGCTTCGATAATAGTTAATAATATGGCTGAGATTTATATTTGAATAATAGCAGTAAATAGTTAAAATGCGAATAATCTTTATCTATATTTTGAAAGATAAATCACATGGTGACACTCGCAGTGTTGCCAAATTGTGTAGTTAAATAAAGCGTTTTTTGGGAGCCACATAAGAGAAATATTTATATAGATAATAAGAATTTAATTTTTTTAATTTTTTTACACTGATATCTTCCAATAAATAAATTAGTTTCAAACTACAAAAATTAATGAATTGTCTATTAATAATCTGCGTCAGTACCAAAATTGGACACGAAAAAATTTATCATAAAGGAGATTTTACTTATTGACAATAATTCTTTATCAACGATATCCAGAACTTTTAAATTGAATTTATGATTCCCAAAGTACGTTTCTCTCTGACTCAGTAGCGTCTTTATGGCTGGTTGGCGTGTTAAAAGTGGGCGTTGATCTAAAGGTACGGTGGTCAGGTTTTTTTGCTGTATTTTGATGTCAACTTGTAATACATTCTACATCATTATGAATGAAATAAAATAAATTCAATTAACTGCGAGTTAATAGGCAATAAAACAGATTATTACAGATCGTTGGCCTTAAAAAAAGAAATTTATATAGAAATAGCGTCTTTTATAATTAAAAAAAATGCTTAAATAATTTATTTTATTACTTTTTTATTTATTTACTTTTACTTATTACTTTTTAATTTGTATTATTACTGTTTTTATTACTTAAAGATTAACCTTTTATTTAGCATGGTTGTTTACAAGCAACTTATTTTCATCAACTTTTATAGGAGAACTATAATTCCAAATGCCTTATCTGAGTGTTGTAAACAGAGCTTATAGATAGATGTGCACTTAATAATGAAAATAAATTAAGTATCATAAAGAATTAATTAAAAAAATCAAAGAGCACGAAAATAAATTAAATATATCCTAGTCATTTAGTATGTGCATCCACATTTTTTTTACACTTCCGACTTTTACCAATTGCAAATTAAAGGGTTAAACTGTAAATAATATTAAACTATTAAGAAATGTTCCAGAAATGAAAATTTGATTCCCTTCAGTTAATCATGATTTACTTCAAACATATTTGATTATTATTATAATAAGCATATTTGGCTGCATATAAATAATTACTGTGTTAAGAATCTAAGAGAAAATTCGGTTACATTAAGTAGGTAAGTTATTCCACTTGCATATAATTAGCAAATATGCAGTAATTCAGTTATGATAAAGAATAGAGCAAGTTGAGGGTATAATATTTAAGCATTCTGAGAGAATGTTCCGTTTTGAAATGAAACAGATTTCATAATTTTGATTAACAGTTGCATTCTCTCAATATCAAACGCTTTGGGGGAAATTGTGTCTGCCTTCCAATCATGTGCTATACGTGTTTGCCGATATTCCTTTTCAATATTAAACGCTTATAAAATGAAGATTACTTTTTGACATCATATAGATATTTTGACAAGCCCTACTTAAAAAAAAATTCTTGAATTTTTATAGGTTGGGAATCTTTTTATTACACATAATTCTCGAATAAGGTAAAGCTTTATTACAAGGTATTAATTTAATTTTATATAACATGCATTTTATTTAAAGAACTAAATATATTTTAAACTTTTCTGTATTTTATCATGCAATTTCTGGTGATTCTTGAAAATTAAAAACTGTTTAAAGTATAGTGAACAGGAGGATATAAAATTCTAGAGTTTCAAAGACATTATGCGATAAAGTAGCAAACAGAGTTCGAAAACATATTCTACATTTTTTCTTTAAATTATAGATTACATTTTACCAATGGAATTTTTTGAACTTAACTTCAATATAAACTCCAAGTGTAATTACAGCCATTGTTAATAACTAAGAAAGTTTCTAAATTATGAATTAAAATATTATTAATATTTCAATAATATAGCATACTAATCTAAATTAATAAAATATGAAATTATGAATTAATATATAATATTAAATAAACTCTTAAAATAATATATAATGTAAACTATGAACTAATATGATTAAAGGTTTATTATGCATTAAAATATCAAAATTTTCAATGAATGTGAAATGATAGATCTTTGTAATATTTCAAATTTATTTAACAATAAATGCTTAAGTTTTAGGTAAAGATTTTTTTAAAAAAATTATTGTTATAAGAGGTTTTGAATAATTACTAAAACTTTCCCTTTTAAATCAATCTGATTTAATCCATTCACTGCCGTTTACGAAATATCTCATAGAAAAGGGCCTATCTGCGGTAAAATTAAGCGTTTATAAATTTCGTTTAATTCGCTGAATAGGTTAAAAAGGAATAATTTGCTTAAGTACTTCTTTAATACTTTTTCTTTGAGTAAATCTGAAGCCTATTCTGTCACTCCAGATTATACTTGCATACAAATAAATAAATAAAAATAAATTCTAATAGAAAGAATGAGAGAAAAATTCACCCGTACCGACAATCAGAAATAATGATAATTATTACATTTTTACTAGTTTGCACCTCTTTATGTACTCATTGATCATTTTTGTAGATGTATTCATGTTATTATTTGAAAATCCAGATTTTTCTGACCTATCAAAGGTAGCAAAAACATGTCAACACTTTTCGTAAAAAAAAACGAAAATGATTTTATTAATGAGTATCCGAACATGATTAGTATAGTGAAACTCTTTTTCGGCAAATAAATAGCAAAAACAAAACAAACAAAAAAGCAGCTAAATTCGCTCACAGGGGCTTAGTGAAAACAGAGGTGACCTTTCCAGATCCAGAGAGGATCGCCGTTAGCCAAAGTGAGGTCAATGCCAAGAATAAGCTCCATGTTTTATTCATCAACTTATGATTATAGCTTCGGTCTCGGCATACCAATTAATCACAGATAGACAGAAGAAATATCTTGCTCAAGAGGAAAAATACAGCAAAAATAAAAAGGAAATTATCTGTCTATTCTTGATCCAGGAGTGGAGTGAGCAGATTTTGACAAAAGCAGCTGAATGTGACAGTCAGATCACCTGTCTGGATTTTAAGAAGCGCATGAAACTGTTTGTTTATTCTTATTCCTTCTCTGTGCTGACGAATCATTACAAGTTGCTTAAGCGGATGATTTTTTGATTCGGCTGAATAAATAATGTTGTTTTTCCTTGCAAATCTGGGATTTTTAGCATTTGAAAAAATAATTTTGTTTTTGAAATCATGCGAGTGGGAATAAAAGCAAGTTGAATGATCACCCTGATAAAGTCCTGTAACATGACATTTATAGTTCTCTTAGCAATCATTTTAAATGTAGAATTATTTTCCTTGATTTCGAAAAACTTTTCAAACTTATCCCTCAAACGTTATATCAAAGCAGTGATTTTCAAATGCTAGGGCTTGCCTACTAATGAAGGCATAAAACAACAAAGAAGAACCCCACTTATTTTCTGAAAACAGAAAAACCGAAAATGTTTTGACTTGAGTTAATCAAAATCCCCAAGTTTTCATAAAGGGAGCAGTAGCGAAACGTGTTTGAAATTTTGGTCTCCGTTGGCAAAAAGTTGAGAATCCTTATATTACCCAAGTCTACAAATTAACTATTGCTAAATACCTTACCTAAAGTCCATTGCTAAAAATTTCTCATGTATTTTTACTAAAATTCTATTAATAAAAATTCAATTAATTAAATTAGATTCTGCAAATTAAGCAATAATTTCAAATGTAGAAACCAAGTTTTTCGTGTCACATCAATCATATGTATGATTGTTATGACATGAAAAAGTATTATATATAGTAATAATGCCTCATCCACCTCAAAAGAAATAAATTAATGAAATTATTCTTATAATAATAAAAATTATTTTTCTTTTAAATTATTGGCTTTCAGGCATTCAAAAGTCGAAGATTATAATAATACAAGCTTGTATTATTATAATCATGCTTTGTCTTTATCTACGAATAACCTCAGTGTTATTAAAATTATGAAATTCCATACATTTTATCGTCTTTTTTCTTGTTGATTGTGAGCTTTTCATAAATTTTCGAAGTGAAAGCATTAAAAAGAAGATTGCGAAATTAGGCACATTTATATATATTATCAAGTTTACATAATAAAGAATATCTTTTTATATATTGGCTGTAAAATGTAACAAGGAAAAGGTTCCATGATATTTCAAGTCTTTTTTTCTTTTTATTATTATCATTTTTCATTTACGATACAGGGTGTTTATAAAGGACAAGGATTAGTTTTGTTTCATTATAATGAATGTTTGTCGATTTTCGGAATTGTGTCAAAAAGCTAAAACATAATTATTGTCATTATTTTTACTTTTCAGTGTCCTAATTTTCCATAAGTGTAAAGAAAGACTAGCTAATTGTGGAATTGTCCAGACTAATAGAAAAGCAATGAGCAGTGAACATATTGTAAACAAAAAAGAGCATATGAATGAAAAGTATTTACTCCAGGGGCTAACTTAGAAAGTTGTCAGACGAGGTGCGGATAATTTCAAATGTTCAATTCATATTTTAGAAATAGTGAGTCAAGCACAATTCCTGAAGCTGGTGTTCCGCAGTCAAAGCAACAGAAGTTCTTACATATTTAGTTTATTAATAGTTAAACACTTAATATTAGTTAAAATCAAACAGACTAAATTAATCGCTTGTCAGAATATGTGTTCTCTTTACAAATGTGAAAGAAGCAGTATAAACGGCAATCTCCATATTTATCTTTATAATATTTTTGAAATTTCAATTCAGCTGGATATTTTCTTTCAGTACAAAATCCCCAAAATAATTTTCCTTATATTCCATTCTTAAATACCAAAGATGAAAATAAATTAACAGATGTATGGAAAAAGGCCTTAACTGAGACTTCTGTAAAATGTAGGCTAACTTTTCTTCCACTAAAGTGTTTGTATACAAAGAAAACTGATATATTCTTTTTTTTTAATTATTTCAAATTTTTGTTTTTTCTTTTAAAATCAAAGGATTGGATGCCAAAAAGAAATAAAAGCTCACCGAAAATCAAAACTCTTCTTAAAATATACTATTTTGCAGAAAATCTAAAGGAATAATATTTTGAAATAGAAAAAATGCTTTAAACATCAAACAAACACTATCAGTGAAAAGATATTCATGCACAGAAAGATAATTTGTATTGTTTCAATAGTAATTCTGTTTATACTTTTATCAAACTATATTTTTTCAAAGTAATAAAAAAAACTTATGTTAGTCCTTTATAGGGGAGGATTTAACAGCAGCCAACTGTAACAAAATCAAATTTCGTACATATTTGTTATCTTTTTTTAAAGAATATTCTAAATGACAACAATTTAATATTTGTGGATTTTTTTTTCTTCGCGAAAGTTTTATAAAATTGTTTCTATAACTATTGTTTTCTATGTTAACATTTTTTTTTGCTCTCAACTGTTGCATTGAAATTATTTGTTAAGAACTATAAACTAAAGTTTTTTATAACCTGAATGGATTTCCAGTTCTTTCTATGTATTTTGCTTCGCGCTAAATTTGAAAGCCAAAGAATTATAGAAAGTCTTGCTGGCAATATTTGGAATTGTAACTTTTATTTTATTTTATTGCGCGGATATTTCCTGTTTTATTGGGATATTTCTTTTTCCTCGATGATTCGTAGGAGTTCTGTTTGGGGGGGGGGGTATATATTTCTTTGAATTATGCTGTGTGCAATGCATCAAGGTGAAGAACTGAAGAAATTGAAACCGATGTTTAAGCAGCTCTCATTTAATTGAGAAACAATACCAGTTCAAAATTCTCAATTCGAGATTATCAAGTTCATATTGATGCCCTTTTTTCCCCCCTCACTCATTCATATGTAAGACAACCTGGTAATAAACTCAAAACGTGGAGACTGCTGTAACATTGCTTTTGTCCACAAAATTCCAAATTTATAGAATCGATTCATAAAAAAAATAATAATGCGAAATTTGAACTTGTACTGTTATTCTTCTCATGGATACATTAATAAAAAAATCCACAAAAACTATAATATGTTTGCATTATAAATAAATTTGGAAAAAAGCAGTAATTTGATATAAAAAAATGAAAGTCATTTCAGATTTGAAGATTTCGGTTTTGATAACTTAATTTTTTTATTAATGTTTTGCTCGAATAAATTATTATTGAAAATCATTTGCATTCAAATAAAAAGCGCTTTTAAATAAAGAAGTAATTAAGATTGAATCTTACCTTCAATTTTCTTTTTATTTTTCGGCACTGTCTCGAAGAAAGAATTTCACCTAAATAATTTGTTTCAAACGATTAAAGCTGAAATAGTTAAACAGTCTGAAACTTTTCATCTTGAAAAATTTATATGCATTTAACTACTTTACAATATCATTATTTATAATGTCTCTTAAAGACATTATATTTGAGACAGAGAGCTGAACTAACCCAAAGAACGATCGAAAGGACCATAGTCTTCTCACCACTTATTAACTGTCCCCAAAGTGGACAAACCTGCTTTTATGACATTGTGTAAGATACTAGAGTTTCGGCCGAGGCATGTTATTCCATTTTGATGATCCAACCATTTATCAAATGCTCGAGAACTTAATGGGAGAATTTTGGTATGCATTATAATGAATAAGTCTCCTATCGGTCAAAAAAATGATCTACTACTGATAAGATGACATAAAATTTCGTTAAATTAAACTTTTGTCTTACAAAGAATTAGAACTAGCATTCTTTGCAAAAGGAAATTTTCACAGATTTTAAAATAATGTTTGAGATTATTAAAGCATACATAATTGTGATAAACAAGGATATTTCATGTCACGTGTGTATTCAAATCGTTTTTTGATTGTAAGTTGTCAATTATTTTCTGCAATTCTTTGCTTCTAATTTTAGTTTTGTTTTATTTCCAAAATTTTATATGCATAATTTAGTATTTTAATACTTAATTTTAATATTAATAATATTTAGTATTTTATGGATATACTAAGATATGGATATTTTTCAAAATACTTCTTAATTTAAGCACAATAAATTTTAAAATAGAATTAAAGATATAAAGCAGGATAACTGTTATATAATTGCAAATTATTATAATCTGATTGGTTTAAAAACATTTGTAATATTAACCAAATAAATAGATTTCGATAATACTTGATAATAATAAATAGATCTTGGTAATACTTGGTGATAATAAATAGATCTTGATACACTGCTATTTCTCTGATAAAACTGATCAGAAAACACATCGTTCATTTGAAATATTTATCTAAAATATGTTTGCTTAGTATATCTGATAATTATTGGTTTAACTAATGCGGTAAAAATTCATATAGAATCAGTTATAATATTTTTAAAGAAAAATGATGATATTGTTAATGATAAAGAATATTTTTAATGATGTTGTAAATCATCAAAATATGATATAGAAAAGAGCTTGTTTTTTGTTATAAAATGTTATTTAGAACTGAAACGGGTGAATGTAAGTTTTATTAGAGTCAAAGAGAGAAAAATGCTTGTTAGGAGGAAGTTGTTAATCTTTTGTTATAGCTCAATTTGTTTTACAAAGGGTTCAATTAGCCAATTTGTTAATTGTTACACAGAAGGCAAGATACAATTCTCAAATATTTAGTCACATGATCACTGATAATGTTGTTGTCATGATAGTGCAGATAAAATGCCTAAAACAATGGCAATGTCTAAAGCATTTGTTTAAATTCCAGTTGTCTAATTAAATTAGTATTATACTCGTACTATATCTTCCAGTTAATGAAATAGGGAGCATCGTGTGTCTATTTTAATTATATACTTAATTGTGTAAACTATTTTGTTAAAGCAATTTTTATTTATTGCTGAAGAAAATAAAATAAAATATTCTTAAATACTTTATCTATTCATTCAAAGCAGTAGACAGCTCTTTCACATTTCTACTACTTCATATTTTAAGCCAGAAAATAGATTATGCTCTTTTAATTTTTAGTTGAGAGGTTCTCAATAACTAGAATATATATCCTTCTAGATGGAATTTTATCCTGTTTTTCTCTCTACATAATATTCACGAACACTCAAATTAAAACTAATAATTAAAATCGCATTAAAACAAATGGTGGTTTACTCATATGAAAAAACCATTGCCAAATGCAAAATAAAATTTTAAAAATTGCTGAAAGAAAATAATAAAAATAACTTCTAATTGTCCCTTGAAGTGAGAATATAATGAATCCGAAAAAATATAAAACAATGAAAATAACAGAGCTCAAATCATTGATCTTTACTACAATCCAGCATAAAAAATGTAAATAAAACGTGGAGCATATGATCGCATTTTATTCATGCTTAGCTTTATTTGCGCACCAGTAAATCAATTAATTTAGATATAATTCGAATTCTGATGATCGTTACATCTGAATAAACTAGAAGAATAGTTTATCACTTTTGTTAATTTTTTATTTAAAAGTACTTACCTACTCTTATGAATTTAATAGATATTACTTTCTAGAAAATTTCTTTTATACATTTAATAGACATAATTTTATAGAATGTTTATTATGTGGATTCTTAAATTCTGTCGAATTCTATTTTTTAAATCATCGTACACTTGAATTTAAAAAAATCAGGAAAATAAACTTGAAAAATAATAAACTAAAAAATTTTATTAACTATGAACTATTGAAATAATATTACATCAGCAAATACAAAAAAAAGAACTTAGAATTTTTAAAATTTTTTCTTCAAAACAAGCAAAGTCTGATTAGATTCAAGCACATGAAAACAATATGAACAAAAGAATTACAATATTGATGGTTTAAGATGGACAAAAGGCAATTCTGATAAATTAGAGGAAAGGTTATGGTTTCGATTTCCTGGTTTTACTGTGTTAATAAAATAGGAGATAAAATGTAAGGCTTATAAGTATTGGACTGATTATCGGCTGGTAATGTAATTAATTTCTTATGATTTTAAGATGGACTTCATAAATGTGGTCCAATTTCTCTTAAAAACTTTTCTAGGAAGGCATACTTTTGAGGTATATTAAGCAGGATAAAAGTTTTATAGTTTTATATTTAGCTCATATATGAATAAACAGAAAGTGCCATATTTCCCCTTTAATGTGCCTAGATGTAATTGTAGTGTATGATTAGCATTGTATTTATTATGTCTAATCAGAAATAATAGAAACAAGTCATGTTACAAAAAGAATCCTTCACAATTATTGTAATACATTCATTTGAAATGATTCACACTGTAAAGTAAATTAAGAAAAAATTAATTCAAGAAAGCACAGGATGAAATTTTTTATTTCAAATTTCCAACAATGTAATGCATGTTCCTGAATAAGTACTGAAATAAATTGAAAATAATTTGGTGATGCAATCTTTTTAGTTGATATATATTTTAAAATCTTATCCTTCTGAATTCATGGTGTTTATTAATGTTTTTTAACATTTTTTTTTTGCATTTATAAAAAACTGGAGGGGAGGGGATTTAAATAATTTATCAGTATAAAATTCATTTTATAAAAGTTTTGACATGGGCCAGCTTCAGTATTTAAATTTTAAAATGATCAGAAGGTGAGTTAGAGCAAAGGAATGAAAATTATTCTACCGTTATTTATCTTCTCAACTAATGATAAAAATGCCAAGAAAATCACAGGTTTAACTACTAGCTGATTGTGACTTTCTGTGTCTGTTTTGTCAGGGAATTTTAGGTTATTTTTCATTCTTGAATAACATCTGTTAATGGCCTCTTTTGAAATTAGGTCATTAATCGATGTTATTCTGTCCATCATTAAGCTATTAACAGCCGTCTATTAATGACCTAATGAAGGAGAGAGAGACCCATGCCCTTGTCCAATTCAGCAATTTTCCTCTCTAGGCCAACACTATGGCATTTAATACAAGAATGACTGATTTAGTGCGCACTATCGTCAGTAATAGAAAGTTCCCCTCCAACCTCGAGACAAAGAAATTATTTGCTATTATTGGATATAAGCCAAATGTAATAATATTTTTTAAAATGCCTTTTTAATTAATTTTAGAAAAAATAATTTATGGTTCCTTAGAAATTCTTTAACTTAAAAATCTCAATGAATCCTTTTTTCTTAGTAATATTTTAAATGTTATGTCCAATTTGTATATCATTCTGTTGTGCTGAATGATAGTAATGCCTTTTAAATTAATAATAAAGATTTCGAAAATCATTCATCGAAAACAGCTTGTAGAACTGGAAAAAAAAGTTTAAAAATCAGACAGATTTCACTGTACCTTTACAAAGCACTGTACAAAGCACTTTTACCTTTCTGTCATTTGTTTAATGCATGCAATAGCAGAGAGTTTATAGATTTGCTTCTGAATCAAATACGTAATTTAAATTATTCATAAATATTTAATATCCAAGAAGATTTTTTAACATATGTTGAAAAGCATACAATTTTTGCAAGTTGTTAAATATCCGTACCCCTTTTATTCTAACTTAATGATTATTCTGTCTGTAGAAAGCTATGTAGGTTTTGTAAAAATAATGAAACCTATAGCAGTTCAATTTTAAGCCTCAACATCATTAAAAGAAATTTGTTTTTTTCTTATATAATCTTCATGCAGAGAGTTATTCGAAAGATTTCCAACAAATTTTGAAAATAGATTAGGATTTTGAGGATAGCCAAGCAATCAGTAGTAGTACATGAAGAATTAAAAATAAATGAAAGTAAATATGGTTCACAAAATGGATTTACCCAGCATTGTGCGGTAATATTAGAAAAGGAACTTGTAGTGCAAAAGTTCTCTATTATAATCAATGTTGATTGTATTAAAATGGCTCAAAGTGATAACTCATTTTTTTGCTGAGAATGGGTCGTTCGACTATTTCTCAGTCGTTATTGCCTATTGGTTGTTATTACATGATTTGGAATCCGATTCCATGAGATTCAAAACAGCATGTGGACCTATGGCTCCTTAAATCTGCTGTCGTAGATCAAATTTTAACCCTCTAGTGCGATGCAGAATTATGGAGAAAGGATTCCGCTCCCTCTGTCATATGATCACGATTTAAATTAGGAGTACCGTTCCAAAATAGCTTTCGTGTTCATTCAAAATACGATGATAATATAACTAAACTAAGCCAAGCTGCTAATTATCCATGAATTAAACTCATGTTTATCATTTTAGAATATATACATAGTTCCATCCTATATTTGCAACGTCTTTGATTGGAATATTTATGAGGATAATTCCTACTGAGATAAAAAAACAACATATAAATATGGTATTATCCCCTACATTTTCTCATACAAAAGTATTTATTATTATTTTTTTTTTTTTGGTTTTGTTTAGCCCTTTTCGAATTTTCCCATAAATAAAGTTTAGCGAGACTTCGGCGTCTTAAATTCATTGTAAAAATACAACCGTCAAAATTTACTTATTGTAACTTTCACTTGTAAACAATAAAATCAAAATCTTACAGTTCCTTCACACATTTCTTTTAATATTTTCTCCGTCGTAGCTTTATTTCTTTACACTCTTTTGACAGATGTAATTTGACACGATGTTTGTCCTTTATAATAACATATAAAATCTATCAAAAAATTCTTTGGAATATTTTCTTAAATCTGCTATTTGTTGGAGTCTGTCATCTGGAGTATAGCTTGAAATCGGTGGGATTTTTTTTTCCCTTGCAAAATATTCGTTTCTAAAATCCTGCGTCAACTATTTTTGGCACGTTTAGATGTCACAGTTGCCTTCTTTCTTGCTTTCTATTTTTTAATAAAATTTTAGTATCTTTTGTAACTTAGCAAACTTCCTGAAATATCGTTAATGATAGTTTCTACAATAATGTTAAAAAGGGAATAATTGTACTCAGCAAACCGAAAGCATTATAAGTTCCTTTACATTCAAAAATCGAATGTGTAACTACAAGGAGAATATCGTAGTTCTTGTTTGTCATTTTTTTTCAGCAAATAGATTCTGACCTGTCTACGTCAAGAAATTTTTGCTTTACTTAATCTGATTTTAGAAATATTGGTGTAATAGGCTAAATAGATGGTAATATATTGAGAAACTTTCAGCTACTGAGAAAAGATTTATATGGGGGGAAATTTGGCATTTAAGCAAGGATCAAGTGGGTATTGTTTCGGAAACTTACTACTGGATGTTCCTACTTATTGATTCTCTTTTAAATTTATTTTCTGCGGTGATCATTTTGAAGAATTTACTAGATATTTATTAGTATCAGATGTATTCCTATATCCTTTCAATACAGATGAAAGGGAGAAAATTTCTCAGCTCATACTATTTGACAATACAATGCGTTTTTATTTGTTGAAAGTAGTTTTAGTCCATTTTCCACGACTTTTTTTAAAGTAACATTTAATACTTTTTAAATGCATAGTAAATATACTTGTTAAATGTAGGGCTTAAAAAAAAAGGGTATTCAGCAAAAGGATAGTTTTGATGTGCCATTACTATTAAGTGATACTTCAGCGAGTGTCAGAGAAGCTTTGACAGTTTTAAAGAATATTTTACAGTTTACAGTTATACCCTCACATTTGTTCTATAACGTATATAGGAAACAGAAATGTCTTATAGTGGGTAAAAAATTATCGCATCGTGTAGATATTTCAAATTTACAAAATGAAGATGCCACAGTACTAATGACTGTTGCCTCATAATTAAATGCTTCAGCTTTCTCATGTTTGTTAACTGTATAAGAATAATTTTTCCTGGTTCTTATGCTATTTTATTACTTTTTTTATGATTGGAATCTTTATTTATGTTATTAAAGTAAACAAAAGTTTATCTTATTCAAGACACAGCTGAAAATATTTCGTATTTAACTTATACCTATCTAACTTAGAATATACATCAGTTATTATCAGATTGAGCTACAAATTTATACAACAATTGTAAAAATATATTTTACAAGTTTGTTCAAACGCAGAAATTTATGTCAATATGTAACTTTGTAATAAATTTTATAACAAACAATACTTTATTTTTCATTAAAAATTATAAAAATTTTAAGATACGATAGATATCTGTATGATGTAGAATTACAAATAATGCATAGATTAAGAAACAATTGATTTTTTTTTGAAGGAGAGGGTATTTAAGTATGTTTCTTCTATTTTCTGATCCCGGATCATGTATATGTCTGAATATTTCTCATTTCAAACAGCTTGCAAAGAATATCAAAGAATATTAAATTCTATAATAAAAATATATCTTATTGTGTATTTTCCGAAGAGTGAATTTTAAACTCCTCTACTTAATAATAAAGATTTCTTGAGCGTGAAAAAAGTCTGATAAACAAATGTTTAATTAATTGAAATTAGATCAACATTTATCAGCATGAAGCAGCCATTTATTAAATCTTATTCTAGAGAACAATTGATGTTTCCTGTAACTGAATTTCTCTTTAGATTCGTATTTTGAATTTTCTTTCCGCGATCCATCGATTTGCTTTATTTTTCCCTTTACCCATTTGATTCTTATTTTGCTTCGTAAGATTGGAACAATGTTTTAAATTGAATTTCTAGCAGCTGAAATCGAATTTCTGCCAAAGTACTATTGGTGTTCCGGAATAATAAAAATGAATACATTTTGTTTCTTTAAGCGATACCTCCCAGTTCATGCAAATTTTGGTTACATTTTAAATAAATATACATTCCTAGAAACATCAAATTGTAATTTCTAAGTTTGGGGAACTGTACCAGCATGTCGAAATCCAATTAAAATAAAGCTTCACAGACTATAAACATGAGTTGAATGCCTTTATGAGGATATTTCACAAAATTTAAATATTTTTATATATCTATTGATGTAATTTTAATTTTGCTTGTGATAGATAATCTGTAACTATCACAATAGAATTATAATCTAAGCTCCTACTCTAAGTTGATTTTCTAAGCTTAGAGGTAAAATCAGGAACATTTTTAAAATGTCAGGATCAATCCTGAAAATTCTGAAATTCTGAAAATAGATGATGGAAATTATGTTGAAAACTATTTTCAGTCTTAAAAGAAGAAATTAATTACATTTTAATTTGGTTAATTTACTGTTTTATATTTTATTTGGTTTATTTTATAAAATTTTCCAAATAAATCTTTTTCTTATTGCCATTCCACATCTCTAATAAAACACGAATACTTAAAAAATATTTGGATATAATCATTTTATTGGGGTTAACTTGGATTGAGGTGAAAACTGTTTAGTTAATTAGTTACTTTTAATTAGCTAGAGAACTCTCTAGCTAATTAAAAGCCAACATCTATGACTTATGAAAATTGTACAGACATTAATTTTCTGATACAAATGAAACTATTTTTACTGTGTTACCAGAGAAAACAACTAGGAGCGAGAACATTTGATTTATCTTGTAAATGATAGAATCTGTAAATGCTATATTTATTTGGAAAACGGATCTTAGTTACGGGGGTTGGGGACTAGGAAAATATTTCTCTCATTCATCCACCCTTTCATCAATTTTACAGACGTTAGAGCGTAGCTGGGCAAATTGTCATTTTCTAAGCGATTTCAATCAACAATTTGATTCAATCCAATTTATCTTCAAATTTAGCTGATTTTCTAAGAATTCATGTTTGAATTTTATAATGAATTGATATATTTGCATTGCAGGCTGATTTAAATACTTGTTTTTCATTTTGAAAAACAGTTTTTTCATGTGAAATATTTTAATGTTATGTGATACCATTTTGGATAATTCCGATAAGTATTATGCGATGATGCCAGAATCAAAGGCATTTTCTATCAAGAGCTTCGTAATTAATTTTAGATGCAAATGAATAATTGCTATATCAATAACGATGAAATTTTGAAACTTTTACCATTCAATTTATCAAAATAGAAATTGCATTGCATTAGTAATATTTCCATTTAAATGTTTTAATAATAATACGTGTAGAAAATCCTTCATTTTAACATAAAAAGCATTTCATATGAAACCCATTGGATGTGATTTGTGTGACTCATTTTACGTTTAAGAACTCTCCTTAATAATTAAAAAGGAATCAACAAAGACACCATTTCTTTGTTCTAAGTTTAATATATTTATTTTTCCACATACATTTCTATCTGCTTTTGCCAATTTTGTTGAAATTAGTATATTTAGTTAGATTTTTAAAATTAATATTTTAAAAAAATATTGACAATGCATATTAAATTTTCTAATGGTTTTTCTTTTTTTTTAATTAAGTAAGCGTTGAATTATATTTCAGGATTAAAGACTTTTCATGTGGCTTGTAAATGGATTATAACTTCTCTTGCCATATACCAGCATTCTTACTTTCTCGAAATCGAAGAAAATATTGTAATTGCCAGAAAATTCAAAATCACGATTTTGAAGATATGCATGTTTCAGACCTCCCAGTATTTGATAAACACATTTTTTAGAATTATGTTTGTCTGCCTATCTGTCTGTCTGTCCGTCTGTCGGTCTGTGAACATGATAACACAAAAACTCTTTGAGATAGACAGATAAAAATTAGCATATGGACTTATCACCAAATTTTTAATTATCTGTCAAATTTTGCACAAATCCATTCTAAGGAAGTCTGTCTGTCCAGCTATCCGAGTGCAAGTGGGTACGATAACTACAAAACGGAAATCTGAAATGTAAATCTGTATCAAATTTGGAACCAAGTCTTTCAAGAGGCTAATCGTCGGTTTGTACTTTGAATGTATGCAAACGATATGACTCAAAAACGCAATTTGAATAAATGCAATTTTGTAAGAGATTTTGGGGCTACAGTTGTAGTTCAATGTCAAATTCAATTTGGTTTCAATTAGTCGAATTAAAGGTGTTCAAAATATATATTCGATTTTTTGGAACTTGGGTATTAAATGCATGCTAATGGTTAATTCCCAAAAGTAAAATCTCCGAGGATCAGACGCTAGATTCAAGCATAAGATCGACATTCTCTAGCTAGTATTCGCGCACGCTAATTATTACATAAGTATCGGTTTTCTTTACTATCTTACCGAACGCACAACTTTCACGTGTCAGATTCTGAAAATAAAATTCGGAGCACTCTTGGCATTTACGGTCTTGCCCAAGGTTTACTCAAGAAAAGACATTATAGAGATTGTACTCTTCTTTTGGGGTTAAAAATGAATTTCTTAGGCTTAAATAAATATTGTGCCGATAGAGTTATCATCTATCACTTTTATAATTAAACTAAATGCTTTGAAAATTTTCAATTAAAAATACTTTGAAATTCGCTTTATTCTTTAAAAGAATCGCATGATACTTGTAAGAAAGGACGTGGTGTCTCTTAATGCATTTCATAATATCCCAAAAGCAGGTGTCTGAATACACTTTGCATGTTACTTACCTCTTGATTGTAACTACAAGTAATTATATAGAATCTAAAAGCTTAACAACAGTTCAAGACTTGTAAATGTTATTGTAATGAAGTAGCAAACAACGCACTACATACTTTTTTTTCCATGTTTTCTTTTATTATTCTTACAGAAAGTTCTCCTCTCATTGTCGACATCTCACGGGATGGCTCTGACACCTGCCGATGAGAAGGAAACCTGAAACAGGAAATGATTGAAATTATTTAATCGATTGTCGTTTCCCCGATGCGGGTCTTGTCAAAGTTCAAATCATTAAACACTGTTTTTCTCGCTTGTGAACAGTAAGATGATAAGCCTGTAATCTTTCCCAAATTATTCTCCCTCATTTACAGTATAGAAAAGTTTTTTTTAGTACATAAATGCAATTAATATCATCACTGCGATATTTTCATTGACAATGGATACTTAAAAATTTTAATATGAGTTGCGCTCAAAATTCAAAGTCATCTTCAGATCTTATTTGTATTTAAAACGTCATTAGATCTATCTTGAGAAAAAGAAACATTAAGAAGTATTGCACAATGCAGTCTTTTTTATCATTATTAAAGGAGAATAATGTCTCCAGAAATTTGTTTTAAATATCCAAACCTTGTCAAGTTTTCAACTATAGGAAAATACAAGCTTTCGAAGATGGTAAGATACAGATTGAAAAAAAAAAAAAAAAAAAAACTGCTTGAATACGATGCTTTAAGTACATGGTGCAATTTCCAAAATATATTTGTCCGTTTTTGAGGGAATATATCTTTATTTATAATAAATATGAATGTTTGGTTGTGGTTGTGTTAATTAGAGCAAGCGCGCGTGTGTGTTGGCGCTCTACAGGCCAGAATTTGGCACATGTATATTTTATAGGGTGGGAATGTGCACTTTGGATCTATTTTTCTGAAATTTTAATTAGAAGTTTCATTAAAAATTAAGCAAAATTTTGGTGTTATCCGTGATAAGCTCCGAAAATATTAAATAAATAATGTTTATATAATCTTAAAATTAAAAAAATAATAATAATAATATTAGCTTTTCAACAAGAATAAAAAAAATCTTAGGGGTTTTTTTTTTTGTATTATTATTTGTGAATATTAAATGTATCACAAACAATAATACAAAAACATAAGAATTCTGGGAGAAGACAAAAGTTGTTCATAAAAATCATTTTGAAGATATTTTTAGTGTTTTTTGCTTTATAATCCGAATTTATATCCTGTTCTTAACACAAATCATTTTTGACAAAGCAGATTTTTTGAAATCAAGCGATATATTTGCTTAAATCTCTGAAAAATCTGTGACAGATTTAATTTCATATCTAAAATATTATTAATATGATGGGAAAAAATACTAAATTTTACATTTCTTTAGGTTAGAAATTACATTACACTGTTAAAGTGTATCCACTTTTTTAATGAATTTTTGGGGGAGCTGAAAAAAAAAATAAGGGAAATGCATAATAAAATTAACAGAAAGGCGTATGGTTTCTTAGTATAAATGATCTATCTATCGAAATTTAAAGTTAAAAATATCTTATTGAAGCAGCCATTTAAACCAAGTTACATGAAATATTTAATTAAAAATTGTAGCCACCATTAATCTTGGTGAACCAGCTAGTCGCCAAAGGTGGCTAATAGATCATAAAAATATCCAGTTATCTGCTGCCCCTTATGACTATCATAGTATACTTCAATTATAAAATTAACATATCAATTAGAAGAATTCCATGCCCAAAAATTTTATTATGTGTACAAACTATGTAGACATAGGTAATTCAAAAAAAAAACAAAAAAAAAAAAACAAGAAATATGCATCAATAAATTAAAAAATTGCTTGAGTTATGTATGTCAGCTAAGAAAATTTCAAATCGCTTTTTTTTAAGACCGTTTAAATAACACATGTTTCAATCATACTTCCCTTATTTATTAAAACCATAAAATTATCTAGGCCCCATAAAATACTTGGATGTCAGAAATTGGAACACTACGTCAAACATTCAGAATAATTGAATGATGTTCCAAGAACGATGAATGCTGGAGTTTAGATTCACAGCTTTGAGTGAAATTCATCAACTGGATGGATTTTTGGGGGTGGGGTGGGGTGGAAGGGGTGACATTTGCGTGTATCAAAGTATCAGGTTTTTAAAATGACTCTTATCCCTAGCTTGACTCAGATTAAAAACAAGGAGAAAGTAAAGGAAATAATTCTTTTATGGAATTAATAATTGAATCAATAAAAAAACATTTAAAAAAAAAGTTTTTGACGGCATTCTAGTTTTAACAAATACAAATAGCCTAACTATAGAGTATATACAAATAAGAGGAAAAGTTAGTATATATGAAATTTTAACATTAATTTAGATAAATTCTTTGTAGTAGTACTACGTATTGCAATAGCCCTCATAATTTATTTTAGTAAAATTTCCTGTTCTATATCTTCCACCATGGTTGTTAAAACTTAAACTCAGTCGTCGTTTAAATGTTATATACATATATAACTACTGGATTTGAAGCTACGAGTAATGTGTTGTGAAGAGTAGAAAAATATTGATAGTTTTGTAAATGGACCATCTAGTTCAAAAAGAAAAAAAGAAAATTAAAATTAAAATTGTGAAAGGTTGGAATTTTATTACTTCGTAATTGTCTTACTACTGATAGATTATTCTAATTATACTAATTATTATCTCACATAATTAGCAACTTATGTGTTAAAAAATTTTATATAGCTGCAGTTCGTTAGAAATTAGAAAATCTAGTAGTAAGATTTCAATTTCGGGGCTAGAAGATTCTATGTTCGAAATCTGATTCCACAAAAGATCCGTAGCGTATATAAGCCTGGCGCAGGCTAATTCGGACTTGTGGGTCAAGCATCTACCCTCTAGTACAATGCTGAAATATGGGAGTGCCAGATCAAATGTGTCCCTCGTCATCTGGCAATGGGTTCAAGATAATGAAGCTCACCCCGAATTAATCTTTGTGTTGCTTTTAAATATAATGTAATAACTAAACTAAATTATTTAGAATTTAAGGATTGGAAAATTACTTTCAGCCTCTATGGCTACTTTTTAAACAAGCTTTGTGGCATCTTGTAAATCTTTTGTCTGTTGCAATTCGTCTCTTCTCTCTCCATCTCTCATTAAACAAGAAGGAAGACAAATTTCTTGCTTTTCCGACAAAAGGAATGAACCTTCGACTTTCGGCTTGCCGACAGGAATATTTATTTTTTCTTATTTCTTTCAATAATTAATTTTATTTTGAATTTTAATCAAGAAAATTTTCTATGCATTTTTGTTGCATTCTTTTACTGAATGTTACAGCTGTGTCTAAACTCAAGACATATCAATCAATAACTATTCTATCATCAAAACAAATTTAAGCCCCAGTTTATGAATTTACAATATTCTATTATAGATTTCTAAAATAGTTTGTTTAATTTCTTCTACGTTGAAAAATCTTCTTTATTTTTCCGATATGTTCTTGCTCATAATATTTTTACGAATTTAATATGATCCTTATTTATATAATTTTTCATGAATATGCTTCATTAATTTTAATTCAGATTTCATGCAATATTAGAATATTACTTCATATCAGTCAAGCACTATGATTTAGCATATATATATACATATATATATATATTCATGCTGCGCATTTTTCCATAATAAAAGCTTTTGTTGTTTCCCTGAGCTCCAATCTCAATAAACAGTCCGCCGTGAAAGTATTCGCGCAAATCTACTTAAGGCAGCGTCTTTCTCTGCCTACACGTTGGTTTCATATTAACGACAGTTTTAAATATGCGCCATTAATCAATACGCTCAGCAACGCGTCTATCAAATTTGACAGCGAACTGCAAATTATGCTAAGATGTGAAACGGAAATATAAGTGCGTTGGAGTCTCCAAAGCAAAAAGTCAAAAAAGGTGAAAATGAAACAAAGATCTGCCGCTGCGAATTGTTCTGTAGTAGTTAATGCAGAAGTCATATTTCAAACATTCTAATGCGATGACATACGGTTGTTTGACAAGTCGTTAATTCAAAGTCTGCAAGAGCTTTTTCTTGATTTTTTCTTTCCTTACGGTGGTCCATACATCATGTTCTCGCTTGTGATCTTACTTAAGTCAACTTCATTTAAAGGTTAAAGATGGTTATAATGTTACTCAGTTGCTCGTTTATCACTACAGAAGCTAGCCTTAATGGTTGGCTATTGAGTTATTGACATCATCCGAGCGCGCGACAAATCACGATTATTCATTCATCAGTAGTTAACCGCGTTATTTTTTGTTTGGCTTCCTATCGTTTCGTAATAAATATCAGATGACAGTTTATAAACTGAAAAAGAGTTTCATAGTTGCGTATCACTTAACGGTAAATATTCGCATATTTCTCTTTATTTTTCTTCGTATCTCCCGAAATGGGCGTATGCTGCTGGTAATTAAGAGCATGAAAGCATGTGTTGCATACCTTTGCTTTCGTGAATGATTGAGAGTGATTACGATAAACAAATGTTACCTTTTATCATTTCAAAAAGGGAATTGTGTGAATTTGAATCTTTCGAACACGGTGCATTTCGTTACTAACTTTGATTTCCCAGATATCTATTTCTTTGTGATAAAATAAAATAATACAATAAAAATTATTTCAAAAGCTGAATGAATTTATTTTTATATTGTTTTTTAATGTAAATGTATTCTTTATTTTAAAACAAAATTATAAAAGGAAAAGGTTTATTACCGGTTTAAGTCTTTAGGAAATTAAAACAAAATATTTCTATGAAGAGTTTATTTATTTGTAAGATTTTGAAATGGCTTACATTATATTGCTCAGAGATTCCTTTATTTAAAAATTGGAAAACATTATCAATCAAGAAATTATCAAGAAATGAAGTTGTTTATTTTGTACTAGCTATTCATTATCTATAAATATATAAATAATTTTTTTAATCTGCTGTGATAAATGTTTAATTTTAAAAAGGTATCTGTAAAAAATATTTAAGTTATTATCTGTAAACTTACTTTTAAATAGGCTATTTCCTCAAAATATAAATGCATTGTAGAAAGATTTTCATTTAAAATTCTATTAACTTTAAAATAATATCTCTAAGGTCTTAAAATGATGTTTTGATGCAACATTTTTAGGAATTTCTTTTTATTTTAGAATTTGAATTGAAAATTTCAGTTTTACAAAAACTAGCTAACCTTTACATATTTTAGCTATATTCTTAAAGATGATAAAACATTTTTACTTTCTCTTATATTACATGGTATTGTAATAATCAAACATTCGAACTCGACGTTATAGTGAATCTTTATATTTAAGAGTTCCCTGAAAACAAAAAATACATTTTAGGCATTTTATCTGCCTGTCTGTGAACACGACAACTCAAAAACACATTTTTCCTTTTTTATAATTATTTTAGTAGTTATTTCAATAATTCCTTTCCCGTTTGATGCAACCTAAAGTAACCTTTTAATATTGTCATCTTATAAAACAATGTACTTTATCTGTTTTAACGAATATCAAATTCATCTTAAGGAAATTGTGATAAATCAAGATGCAATCGACAAAAAAAAAAAAAAAAAAAAAAAAAAAACCCCTCCTATTCGTATTCAAAACATGCATGATTTCCTAAAAATCGTATATTAATCGTATATAATGCGAATCTCTCCTGATTACATCAACCGCTTATTAAATAACACAAAAATGCAGATCAGTTAAAACTGTCAATGTGTCTATGAATATATTATACTGGGCGAATATAACGAACTTAGGCACTTGCGTGATGGTAATGGTAATTATTTTTGAGAAATTTTGTCAAATCGAATCGATTCTGTGAAGTATATATTTTGTTCGTTATTTTCAATTTCTGTAGTGCGCCTCAAATGAGATTATTTTCAGTTCGAATAAGTTCACTCTTTTACTGAGATTCCAACTTTGAAAACAACATTATAATAATATTGACGTTTCGAATTTTATAATGTGAGGGGCATGAGAAACTCATTTTGATTATGGTAAAAAAATAATGAAACATAAAGGATCAAAAAATTTTTTTAAAAAATCTAGAATTTTATTTTCTAAATTCTTGTGAAAAATGAAAATTGTGGAAGCTTGTAAGCCTGTTCACGAAATAAGAAAAAAGTACATTTAATCAATTTCGAGGTCTTAACCTAGAAATTGATTTAAAAAGGGTTGCTACCAGTCGTATTGACGATTATGTATGAATCCTCCGTGTTTTCGCAAAAGCTTTAGCTTAAGTAAATTCCGTTGTTTCTACTATCCTTTTTCTTACCCTTTTTTGGTATAATTTTTCGAAAAAAAAATATCCCGATTATCTTCTCAAAACTCCTTGTTTCGAAGTTTTTATTTGAAAGGCGCTTAAAAGCAGGAATGGCAATTGATTTACACGATGAGAAATTGATAGATTTCATCATAAATTATTTCAAAATTTTCATTTGCTTTGATGTTGATCAAATTGAATAAATTTAACAAAAATAAATAAATCTTTAAAATTAATCGTTAAATTGTTTCGAATTATTTAATTATTTAATTATTAATTAATCTTAATCATTAAGTTAGTTCGAAACATTCGACCCTCCAAAAACCTTTTTGCAAGGTTAGTGGATTGTGAGGATATTACAATAGGAGGCATTTAAAAATAAAAAGATAAATCATAATGTACAGGAATTTGAAAAAAAAATAATAAGATTAAAATATTCTACAATATTAATATAAAATCGTTTATTGTCACCAATATTTTTATAGCTTTAAGATATCTGATTGTGCGAAAATGTTAAATGCAGGGAGGTTAAATGTTTAGAGGAAGGAAGTCATTAAAGAATTTTTTTTTCATAACTATATATTCTTGAAAACAGATTATATTTACATTCTAAAATGGCTACAATGTTTTTGTGATTAGGTTTCGGTATCTTTCAGATTAAAGGTTCGCAGATTCGAAATTTCATTTCATTGAAAATCCACCCTCAGTTTAAAATCAATGAACGCTAAATGGGTCAACAATTTTCAAGTTATTGCGCTGTGGAAATTTGGTGTGAGAACTGCTGACTCATGTTTTCGTCCTCATCATCGAAATATGATTTAAAAATTATGACACCCGTTTTAAAATAGATGCTTCAAAACGAAATATTAAAGAATAAACAAGCGGATAAAAGTAGAAACTTTTTATTAAAAAATGATGAAGATGCCAGCGACGACAGTTTCTTCTGTCCCTTAATGCACATGAAAATCTTTAAATAAAATTGTTTATGAAAGGAATGTATACATTAATAATAATTGTTGTGAAAGGTTATGAATTAAATGAAAAACATTCAACAACTTTCTATTATACTACTTATTCTCTACTACTTATCTATTTCTATATGAAACCATTAAATGTATTTATTTCTATTGACAATGTGGAATCTTTATAACCAGAGATACTGGTAATAAAAACAGAAACTTGTAAGAGACGTTAAATATTTAAAAATGCAAGATTATCTCCTTATCTAACAGCATTTACTTAGTATTTATTAAAACCAATTTTAGCCTTCTCGTGTTGGAAATTTCGTATATGCTTTTAAATTCGATAATAAAATGGAATGAAACACATTTTAATGCTATTGCATAATCACGAATCCATTATTTTAAACACATGTTTCTTCAACATAATAAAGTTGTATTCTTTTCAGAGGAACCATACACTGATGAAAGCCAGCTATTGGCATATTTTATTAAAATATACATTGTCCGTTGCTTCTCCGTCAACAAGATATACTATATCATATAATAACATTTTATTATAATTCTAAAATGGTATTTTTGAAAATTTTCTCATATTCACCAAGCACAAATTCATAAAGGAGGGGGTGGGGGACGAGAAAAATTGTTTTTTTACTTACAACTTAATACTGTTACAGGCTTCAAGAAAATTTTTGTTTTCTCTGAAAGCTATTAATGATCATTAAGCAATCATAATCACGTTATGAAATGTTATGTTTCAACCCATCTATTCAAGATAGTGGCCGAGATAACCTGATCGTAGACTTTGTTTTGATTCTTTCTCTCCTGTCATATTTGCAGATTTCACTATGCTTAATTTATCTTCCGATAAGAAGATTGATTTAGTTAATTTTCCTTTTTTAATTGTATTAAAGTCCCATTTTCATAATAACACTAAGGTTATTTGACGTGATCAGATGATGAGGACAATACCAGAATCGGCATCGCTCTCTCGAAATTTTTACACTATAACAGTGAATGGTTCAACAACTGAGGTGCTTGACATCATATTTAACGTATACCATGCTCACATGCATAGGAAATATTTGGTGGAATCCGGATTTATTCCTGGATGCATCCTCAGCACAGGAATATGTCAAGGGATATGGTTTCTTACCCGTCTTAGAGGAATAAAGAGACGCCAACTCAGGTATTGTTTCAGTTATCTGACCTTGGCTCAAAATTATTGAGAATTCTCACAAGTTCCTTTGTGTCTTCCAAATTATGGATGTTAAATCCACATATCAAATATATTAAGCAATTACTAGAGATAAGTATTCCTTATTTTTCTGAAGAATGCAGTAAATTTTAAAAATATCTTCATGAATAAAGTAATAAAGTAATTATCTAAGTATAATTTAGAAAATTATTTTAAATAGCACTGATAACAAGAAACTGAATCTGAGCGTTGAAACGAAATGCTTTATTCATTAAAAAAATTTCTAATATAAAATGAAATTTAAATAAAGCTAAAAATTTACCAGATAACTGATAATAGTCGTAATTATGACGATCAGAAATAAAATAAATTTTTGTGTCTTTACTTCTTAAAGGATTCTAAAATTTTATTGCTGAAAAAAATTTCAAAAAAAGAATTATAGCTCTCAGTCAATATTATATCGAACGTTTTGAGAAGTTTTTATCGGACCCGAAAGCTATAATGAAGCCAAAATATTTTTATTCTAAAACAATTTGATGAAAATTGTTGAAAAATAAATGGACTTGAATTAAATTTTCTCGTAAAAATATTTTTTGTGAAGGTAAAAATAATATAACATTTAGAAAAAGAAGGAACTTTAGTATTTTATTTAAAACATTAAAGACTACAATTTAATTTCCAGCTAGTTACCCTAACTAGCTTTTGAGATGCAGATCTTTTTTTTTTATATAATTCTTTCTTCTTTATTTCTTTCATTGTCTTTCTTTTTTCTTCCCCTTTCTTTTTTCAAATTCAGACTGTGATTAATCTCTATGGAACGTTTACTTGTTCTGGTCAATCAAGTTTGTCTTGATTTTTTGTAAGCCTCCGGCGAAAAAAAAAATCCCCGCAAAAAACATTTCTGCCTAATGAGCTTATAAAATCAATATTAATAAAAAGTATAAATCGATACGTGGCATTACTTGAACCATGTAAGCTGTTTAGATTGCACTAGTTTTGGTACTTAGTCTTATACCCTATGGACCACTTGTTCTAGGATCATTTAGCCTAATTACTATTAAGATCAAAATTGGATGTAGCCCAATTTAAACATCAGTTAGAAAAAAAAGTAACGGAAATATAATTAAGTAAATTACAGGAAGCGTTTTTCCCTAAAAGCTTTTTACGAACGGGTAAAAAAAAAATAATAATAAAATAAAAAAAGGATATTTTTTTAAATAAAGGCTGTTGCCGAGTTTTGTTCGCAAGGTCATTAATTCCGAGTTTTTATTATTTTCTTCTCCACCGCAAAAAAGTTTGAAAGTAAAGGACAGTTCATCGCATAAAGTTAACATGCTCATTAATCATTTGATTATTATCTTCGCATCAAAAAGTGCATCGATGTGAAGAACGTATTTAGAAAAAGAACGTTATGCGGCTGAAGATATTAGTGGATGCACCTTTGTTCTAAGGCACATTCATAAAAGACTTACTCCTCACGTTAACAATAATGCGTTACACCACGTTAAATGTATACAAAAGGCGCCCACACTTTGTCATCCTCTTCGAAGCGCACGCTACTGCCACTCTCTTCTCTTAATATACTCCTCGGGAGAAAGAGTGGGTGGAAAAAAAAGACCCTTCCACTTGTTCCTCTAATGCGCCAGGAAAGGGGATGGTAAGCGAAAATGCAAAATTCAAAATAAGAAATAAATTTTTTCTTTAAAATTCTATTGAAACACTTGGGGGACAGATGGTCTGAATATGAAACAATATTTTATATGTTACGTATTCAATATTTATATGTTTTATATTTTATAAAACAATATTTTATACGGAATATACTCAATATTTTTTTTACTTAATATAAGCAGTTTTTATAATTTATAAAAGTTTAAACATATTTGACATAATTTTCTAATAAGAAATTTTTAATAGAAAAAAAATAGGTATCCACGCCAAAGAAATAGTACATTATGAATATTTATAATTATGCAAAAAAATTCTACAACTGAAATGAGATAAAATGTAAATAAAATTGCAGGCTTTTAAGTACATATATATTTTATCTAAAACTCTTTTTGACAACATCAATATTTCCCTTATATTAGAAAAACAAAAGTTATTTACTAATGTCTTAAAAATTTTGATTAGATTTAAGAGTGATTTTATTTTTCCATTTAAATTATTTTTCTATTCATTTTGGATTTCTATTTTCAATCTCTTTAATATAAAAGTTTGAACTCACGTAGGATGGTTAGTTATTATTTATAAAAATAAACTCTGTGCTCAGCTGTTTTAGTAATACTTATAAATTAACAACATCACTTCGAAATATAAATGCGTCTCTACATTTTAATATATATTGAAAATTTAAAGTCTTTGGGAATTTTTAAAGCATGGAAAGAAAATATTTGCGTAGCAGATTTTTATTGCGTAGCAGATTTTTATTGGCATTTAAAAAACAACAATACGATTTTCATTCAGTTATTATTGATTGTTAAAGCCATTCTGAAAATGACACAAACAAGCTTTTATCATTAAATTTCGCCTAGCATTTGTACCCCAAACCTCCTAACAGCAATCCGGTCTTTGAACTCTATTCGCTTTACTCCATCAGCTTATGGAAAAGCTGTCGACGCAAACATTCAGATTTTTCCAGGATTTGTTTTAAATAGGATAT